>JAFFSR010000326.1:2165000-2166691 GCA_017163975.1 Anastatus disparis
TGACTCCCGCTCCTCATTCGCACTTAGTTCGATTGCCCTATCTAAGAACGGTTTCTTCTTTCTTAGGACGCTTTCGACAAATAGTGCCATAGCGTCCCACTTTTCTTTGGCCGACAACATTTCACTGATAATGTTATCTGGCGTTAACGCTTCGAATATCCTCTCAACCTGGCGTCTTTCTTCGTTCCACTGATGGCAGACGAAAAACGTATGATACGCATCGTCGCGATCCGCGAAACAGAAGATGCAGCCCGGGCTCTGGGTCTTTCCCATTTTACTGAGATAAGCGCAGAAATACCCGTGGTTACTAAGGAACTGGGTGAGGTAATAGTTGACCTCCCCGTATCTTCTATCGACCCATGGAGCCAGCTCCCTAATGAGCACGTGTGTCCATCGGCCTTTCACCATCTGATTCCATGTTTTTGCCAGGTTTCCATGGTCACCTGTCTTTCTTCTTTCTGAACGATTGCAGTTCCATCTTCTGTTTTCTTCCGTTCGTAGGTTCGCTTGCGTTCCATCGCCTGTAATTCGATCGGGATGATTCCTGCGATGACTAGCACCGCGGGTCCCGAGACAGTGCGATAGGCGCTGGTGACTCTAAGAGCCCCTCTCCTTTGAACAGAAGATAGTACGCTTCGGTGCGTCTCTTTTCTCATTTGGTTAGCCCATATTTCAGAGCCGTACAATAAGATGGACGTCGTGACTGTCATTAAAAGTCGTCGTTTGCTTGATTTCGGGCCGCTGGTATTGGCCATGAGACGACTTAACTGCAACGTTTTCTTTATCGCTTTATTAGCGACGTGTTTTAGGTGCGTCAAAAAAGTTAGTTTTGCATCTAGCTTTATGCCGAGATACGTCACCTCACTTCTTGTCTGCACCACGTTTGTGCCTACTGTCATGGGAAACTCGATGTTGATGTGTTTCCAAGTTAAGGGCACGATTTCTGTTTTGGCCATCGCTATTTCGAGACCATGCTTCACCATCCACTCGGAAATTCTTCTCATCGCCGTGTTTAGTATGTGCTGGGCAATGTTTTCGTTTTTCGCGGAGATGACTAAAGCGACATCATCAGCGTACGCAAACATTTTCACCCCATCCGGCATTGCAAGTCTGAGTAATGCATCGAACAGGATGTTCCAGAAGTCTGGGCCGAAGATCGAGCCCTGTGCCACGCCTGCGCTAAGGTCTTTTTCACGCCAGCCTTCTTCTGTTTCATAGCGGAGGATACGGTTTCTCAGATAGTCTCGTATCACTCGCATAAGGTATTCTGGTACATTAAACTCTTTCAACGCAGCAAGGAGGTCAGGCCATTTTGCTGAGTTGAAAGCGTTTTTCGTATCCAGCATGACTAGAAACGCAATAAGACGGGAATGATGGTTCCCAGTCCATCCTTCTTTTGCTACCTTTACTACTTCTTCTACTGCATTTACGGTAGACCGCTTTTTCCTGAAGCCGTACTGGTTGTCAGCGAGATCGCCAGCCGCCTGTACAGCTCCTTGTAATCGCGGTTTAAGCAGCCTCTCGTATAGCTTCCTGCTTCGTCCAACATGCAGAGTGGCCTGTGGGACGATGGATGCCGGGGATCACCTCCCTTTCCTTTGTTGATCAGCACAAGACGCGCAATCTTCCAGGGAGTGCTAAACACACCCGTCTGGAGGCACGCGTTGTACATGTTCAACAAGAGAGATGGC
>JAFFSR010000327.1:0-222500 GCA_017163975.1 Anastatus disparis
TATTAGTAGTTATTGGGGCACACCATGGACCCGATACAACAAAGCCCCACTCCACCACCCCAAAGGTTATTGACCACTAGGTCAATGACCTCTGAGAAAGCGAAGTAGGGGTTTGCTAGGCATGGTACCCAAACAACTGGAGGAGTCACTCACCCCCTCCTAGAAATTTAGAGTGGGGATGAACTGAGGGTCACTACCCCTCCCCACAAAATTTAGAGTGGGGATAAAATATTTTAATCGATATTTCAAAATTATTAATTTAAAATTTTGTAATATAATCCTTTTAATTATCGAAATAACAAAAACTTGAATTATAAAATATGAATTTAAAAGATTTTAATTTCCAATTATTATAAATTTTTATATTGAATCAGAAAATACAAAATTTACATATAAATTATTTGTGTATGAAGGATGAGGAGTTGGTAACAGACAAGGTGATTGAAATACTCATGTTTTAAAGTTTAACAACACATTTATTATTAATAATAAAACATACAACAATAGCATTCATACAATTAACTAGTGTGTACATATGATAAATAATAAATTCGTGTATGATTATAAACACATCTTCTTTTCCTAAAACTAGATTATTCTTTTTAATAATTCGATGAGATCATTTACAAAATTATCATTAAAACTAGACATTGTGCTTTTATATCGCTAGAAGTATAGTATACATATTGAGATTCCTGACTATTTTCTAATACATTTTTCATATTTATAACCATTTCTCGTAATATATAATCAACAGATTTTACAACAGTATTTAAATATCTAATTCTATAATCTATACATTTTGATAAATCTTTTAAACGTTCAAACGTGACACGTTTTAATACTTAGTGACCGATTAAATCGACCATATTTTTCGGTGGTCCACCACACTCCTCTCCTTCTGGTTGTGCGTCATTGGGTACCAATTCAAAAAGCTCTCTCTCGTGAAAACTAATCATAAAACAGATAGTGTATCCAGGAATAGATAGCCGCTGATCCAGCATAGATTCCTCGTTATAGCAAGTGAAAAAATCATCACATTTTATCAAATTCCTGCTTCAACGCCTCCCAGCAGTCCAGTGACAGAGTAAACCTTGAAAATTGGCTCCACAGAAGCGTACTACGGGTGCAACTCCTTTTGCCTTCCGCCGCCCTATATTCTCCAGGCCTACCTGGATAATTTTTCCAAAAGAGCTGTTCAGCCCGTAGACCATTGGCAGAACCTGCTGCCAATAATTTTTCTTGCTGTTTTGTTTTATTAAATATGCCAAGTCATTACCAAATGTCTGCTCCAGGCTTCTCTTTGACCAACCATCTTGCTTGAGCTTTGTTGTTACTGCTGCTATCACTGTCGTCAAACTGTGGCTAGACTGAGTGGGTGCCGCTTCTTTTATACTGCAAAAATTGGTGGGGGCGCCGCAAAAAGTTGTTATTGCGACCAATCAGAGACAACCAAATATCATATTACTCGTACGAGATTTTTCCCCACAAAATTCTTGACTATAGTATCCATTTTTTTGCAAGTTCTGTGAGAAATTTTCAAGAATTTCTTGAAACCCAATCCGCTAGACATATAATACAGAAACATGATACAATAATGACCACAAACGTTAGAATATTCGCTTTGTAAGCGTTTATTATTCCATCTAAATTTTTTACAATTTTGCTGAATACGTCGTAAAATGTTGTTGAATTTGTGGTGGTTTACCAAGACTATCAAAGCACACACCTGTGCCATACTTATCAACGTATATGGAAACCCAGTGCGCACCACGCTGGTTATAATTTTGCGTAATTAAGTACAAACGCACAAGGTTTCACCCACATCAGAGGAATCCGATCCGCTGGATAAACGCCTACTGCGTGAAACTTGATCCTCATCAGATATCGAACAATCTCTTTTGAATTCATTGCGGAGAATTTCTAAAAATTCTTCCGAAATCAGCGATTTTACGCTGGAGTTAAGTTTCAGTAGCCAATGTTTCCAGATTAGCAACGTTATTTAGTGCACACACGTAATTTGAATAAGGTGATTTTAAGTAATGATGCACGCACTGTACACTGCTGAAATTTAAATTTCTAAAGCTGGACAATCTTGTTCTTTTTCTAAATTTTCAATCTTACAGGTGGTGAGCTTGGAAAGTAGTTCAAGCTTTTCTTGACCTCGCACGAAAATTGTACGACAATTCATGCAAATATCTTCCAAATTTTTGTATAATCTTTTTATCGATATATCACCTTCGTACCACTCCAGACCATGATGATTCAGCGTCACCCAATTGTTCTGTCTCAAAGCATTTTTAGGTAAGCGTCTTAAATTACAAGGAGGCGCCACAATCCAATGAGCGATAAAGTTTTTATGAATACCGAGTACAGCCACCTCCTTTGGAATCAAACGATTTTTGTTGTCCTTTAAAACTGCACATCAATTACCACGTCCATACTGTTTGCAATGAAAGTTGCTCGCCGACTGAGATAATAAAGCTGGCTTTGCTTTACTTAAATAGTGAGAAATATATCCCCACCACTACTTAACCGCTATAATCCCACGACAACCTGTCTCGACGAGTCAATTTCGAGCAAATTGTCGTATTCAGCATAAATTATACAATTTACAGCGCCCTCTAGTGGGTCGTCGAATCTAACATCAATTCGTACATTACCATTTTTTATCAAATTCCAATGACTACCATCACTCGCCGATAAATCAGGTGTCAAATCAAAAGCGAATAGGCGGTAACCGTTTGGATAGTCTTCACGGCTAATCGAGTTGCCTGAATTCATAAAGTGAATACCTGTGCCGGAAAAAGTGTATGATAAGCATCAACGTACATTTTGCTTTTTTTGAAATCTGGCTGTAAGGGCTTCGATGGCACTTGCATTCCATCAACGTACAGACACAAAAAATTTATATTAAAATTCTTGAAATTGAATGGGTTAAGACTTTTATCTCCGTTGTAAGCTTTATTTTCAACAAAACCGAGTATAATTCTTTTCGGCAGTTGACCTAATATGACATTGTCGATTGTTTCCCCATGCACACCATTATGTAACGTAACAGCCTTAACTTCTACACGTGTCAGTGGGTATTTTGCAGTAGTCTGTGACAATAGTTTTTCGTGTGCTAGCACAAGTGAAGGATTTAATCTTACCCGACGCACAAAAGCGTAGCCTCGGTAATATTTACCGTGAAAGCACCAGCGGGATCCATGGAGACAGAATCCATCACGAGAACGCACAAGCCTCACTCTAACTTCAACACCACCCAGTAATAATTTGTCTTGATTAAAAACATCACAATGTAAATGGCCGAGTAAATCAATCTTCCTGCCAATCATGGGTGCCTTACGTTTATTGAGACCTACATTACCACCTGTGGTATCGTCCATTTTCCCTGCTGTATCATCGTACCACAAACCACTCGTTAAATGAGACTTTTTAGCTGTTGGACCATAATTTAGTAATGTTTCAATGTAAGCTCTGTATGCATAAGCATTGTTTGGCGGTGAAACAGGTTTCTGATTGAATAGCACGTCGACTTGATTAAACAACGAATGCAAAAGATTATTTATTGGTCCAACGCTCGGATCCTTAGGTGGTTCAGCACTAGTGCATGTTACACTTACACTCACACTTAACATTGTGTGAGCCAAGTCTAGATATTCAGTGTTGCCAGGGATTGTAAATTCAATTGGTGATTGGTCGTTGAGTGAAGATATCGGTTTATACTGTACCCAGTAAGAGCCTTCAATTGCAGTCTGTGTCGAGGGTAATTCAAAGAGTGATAATTCCGACTTGATTGACTGACAAGATTCTGTATGCAACAACGCCATCTTGAAATTTTAATTTTCGAAAATATCTCTAGCTACACGTGCTTTCTTATTCTGCTTCTTCTTCTTCTTCTTTTTCGCAACCTTACCACTTTTCGAGCGTTTAGCTGCTGAGGTGTTTGTAGTACCAGCTGCACTCGACGACTGAACTGACGATGTCTCGTTCTTCTTTTTATATTCAGATTCTTCCCCATCTTTTGCACTCGACTCACCCAAGAGCAATTTGTCCAGAACAACGTCAGCTTTTCTTTTGAGATTTTTACCACTCTCGCGAATGCGTCTCTTTGGCCGCCTCTTTGACAGGTCTGCCACCTAGAGTGACATCATCTAAGATATTTTTACCCGCTCGGAGAGCCTCTTTACCGACCACTTTTGCACCTTGCTTGATCTTCGGTATAGCTGCTCGGAAGAGACCTTTCAAAAAACTACCTACTCCTGCACCCGACTGGTGATAGCAAAACAAGGTTTACCAGCTCTAACGCACTTACCCCACCACCAACCATTTGGTTATTGAAGAAATCTTCAAACTCAGACATTTTATCGGATGCGCTTAAAGTGAAGCGTTACAGTCAACGTACCGTAGTCGAATGGAATGGGAAATCCGTGTTCGTCTCTTATATCTATTTCGATCGACTGAAACGCTGAAGACAGCAGTGGTAGGTACATGGGTGGTGAAAAGTTTTAATTTCAACACCTCCGTAAACGTAATCGCGCAAATGAAGCGAGACTATACGTAGTAAGCTCGTGCGCATGTCACCTGTTACGTAAGGCTGGCAAATGTTGCTGTAAACCATCAGCACGGTTGGCAACCCGTTTACAAGATTTGCTGGACGATTACCGGTAATGTAGTGTTCTTTATTACCTTTGCAAGAGAAAATTGGTACATTTTCCAGACCTAAAATTCTAAGTAATTTTTCCGATAGTGTAAACGTGTGCTTATAAGTTGTACAATCTTCTCCACATCGACATCTAACCCGTACATAGCCACCAGCTTGGATTTCAAAATATAAATGATTTTTCACATTCTCGAGATTATTTATTTCTTCCAAGAGACTTTCAATATCACGATAAACACCAGGTTTGACTCTGGCAAACACCTCGGCCCCTGTTGAGTCTCTTCTGTTTCTCATAAAACATTCGCCATTTCACGTTTGGCTGTTTTAACGGAAATGACTCCCTCCCGCTCAACTATTGATATATGCTGAAATGTGAGAGGTATTTGAATTTCCGTGAGTCCTACACACCAGTCGCCATGAAGATAAAAATTTTGTGATAATTGTGTTGTGAAATGTGTCGCCACATTGTGTGGAAAGACAAACTTGCTGCTGTTGCTCGGTAAAACCATGTAAAATTCATCGTTCATTGTAAATTTTTCAAATCTTTAGCCGCTATCCAAGAATTAAATTTTCTGGATATCCCCCTCAACTGACCAAATATTGTTTTTTCGACCCCCTACCTTTACTCTTCAAAACCTCGTCAACCTCAAACGCTTCGCTATCTAAATCCTTGCGCACTCTGCTCAACTGTTCTTCGTAAAAATATCCGTCAATTTTCTCCCCACCAAGATCTGCCAAAGTATAAACGGGTGGTTGTTGTCTTGTGTCGACTCTTATAATTTTAAACAGCTCCAGAGTCCAGCCACCCTCGTATGCTTTCCTGAAGGCTGTCTTGGCACGACTGACACGAACCAGATCACCAACGCTGTATTTAGCTACTCTAAACGGCTTTTTTCGCCGTAACGCAACGTCAAATTTCGACGTACCACGTGAGCATTATATAAGTTGACCTTGGAAGGGGGCATTTTTATGGCACTGTGCCACGACTCGTTGTAACACGTCACAATTTTTGGCAAAACATCTATATAACGTCTTGTGCGCGAGTGAGTAAAGTATCGCCAGATTCGACCTTTGAGAGTTCGAATAAAGCGTTCGGCAATGGCTGCCTTTATATCAGGGTCTCTGACGACTCGGTAGGTAATGTGTTTCTTTTTTAGCACCTCTTGCACCTCTCGACCGATAAACTCCTTACCTTTATCAGTCTGTAGGTAAATAGGATGTCTATCATTACATCGTGATAAAATTTTCTCCAATGCTACAGCAACGCTTCGGCTCGTTTTGTCGAGAAGAGGCTCTGCCCAGGCAAACTTTGAAAGTGCATCAATGACAATGAGAATATAGCTGTACCCATCATTGTAGGTTTTAAGTGATCTAAAATCTGCCAAGTCAGCTTCCCACACCTCAAAGGGGCTGAAAACGTTGTAATGTCGACGAGGAAAACGATGTCTCACGAGTTTGTGTAAGGTATGTGCATCCTGACTCTCCAGCCACTTGGCGATGGTATTGTTATCAAATTTTTGGGTTTCGCGTGTTTCAGTAGATGAGCACCAGCGTACGCTGATGGTGCAGAAAGATTATAGTAATAATGCTCAAGACCGTCCGGCTTTGACGTCTCCTTCTTCCTTTTCTCCTTCTTTCTCATTGCTTCTTTTCCTCTTATAAATTAGCTTTCTCTCTTTCTTTTGCTGTCTTTTAAATGTATTTTTAATGCGTTTCAAAAATTTATCAAACGCAATTTTGCTGATCATGCACAAAACAGTAATACCAGCTGCAGTCTTTTCATTACCATCCGCAGTCTCCGAGAGCATGCGTGAAAATGCTCGTTCAGCCAGCAGTCTGTCGGCTTTTATATGATTCGTTATTTTTTTATTTGAATATGAAATATCGTGCTCTAGACAGGCATTGTCAAGAGGGTTTTTTCCTCTCTGACCGCGTCTGAGACGCTCTTCGAGATGTGTGCCAGGGCCGAGAAACTGGTAGCCTGGCAGATGCATTTCAAAGGGTACAACTGAAATCAGATGGTCTATAAAAGTACCAGTTTTCTCCCCCTCCTCCTCCTCCTCCACCCCTCCATTACTTCCTTCCATGCTTTCACATGCGGTTCCATTTTAACTGTTCGAGACGACTCTTTTTTGCAGGGGTTGATGGTGTAGCTGCCAACTCGCTACCAACTTTTTACGCTTTTCGCACTCTCAACTTCTTTCTCCTTTACACTCGTCTGACTAGTAGCTGTTGAAGTATAATAACCTTCGTTTTCTGACGACGATGACGGCGATGAGTCAGCGCTATGAGATGCAATCTTACGCCACAGTTGATCGTTACCAATGAATTCTCGAGGTATACTAACTTGTCGCAAGACGCGTGCAAACTGTTTGTATCCGCGCGGTGGTGGTCTTTTTCTACTTCTCATAGCCTCGTTCACCAAATCGACAATATTAGTACCCTCGACAACAGCGCCATCTAGTTTGATTATACCACGACTGTCCCATTCAATATTACCAGCTTGTCGCAAGTATCTAATGAGATGTCTAGCATTGCTTCGAAATTTCTGCGGTACCGACTCGACAATCTGTTTGTCGTCGATTTCGTCATTATTGCCTCTATCCATTGTCGTTTCCGTTTCTAATAATGCTGTCTCGTGTGGACGTATTATGCCCCCACTCTCATCCTTCTCCTCCTCTCTTAGATGCAAGTAACGCTGCAAGATTTGCTGATATTGCAAAGATTTTTGACGCTCATCACCCGCAGAATGTAAAATTTTACTCATTTCCTCGTCGAGGCGTGTCGTGGCTGTACCAGGTGTCTGGACACTGGATGCTGGTGTTGCATGATTGGTAGTTGCTACGTCATGCTGTTGCTGCTGATGCTGTTGCTCCAAGCACTCTTGCGGTACTAAAATCATTTTTCTTGCGTACTCCATGCCGATAAAACAGGTTTCACAATTAGCCGCAGTAAATATGCTGATTTTACCATCAATTTTCTTTTTACCTCCAAACTACCCGGTTTAGCGAGTTTTCGCAACAGAGGTGCGAATTTTCGCAATTGTCTCTTATAATACTTGCTGAGTGGAATATTTCCACGTAAAATGTTCAAAGCACACTCGCAAATGTACGTTATAAGTTTAGAATTTGCTTCGCGTACTATAGCCTTAACTTTATAGAGTTCGCTTTTACACAAGAAATGTAGCTGAGTCCAGTACTTTTCTGGAATTGGTCTGCTGCTACGACTACGTCTCACCGGCTCCATTACAATCGCACGACTGGTACATTATTCGAGCGAGCACCAGCTTTTATGGGTGTGCAACGAGCCACATAAACGTACTGATGTTTGTCAAACGGAAATATACAAGTACGAAATCTCACATTTTCAGGCGTACCCTGCTTCAGGTCTATGAACAAATAGCCGTGTGGTTGTGCTGTGGCATCGAGATATGCCTCTTGCAAAAAACGAGGCTCCTCGGGGCAGACTTGGCGCGCCAGATGATTTATTTGCGCTCGATCGCGCGGATTTTTAAATACCACGATGTAATTAGAGTTTAGAGAAATTTCTCGCTGTCCTTGATGAAAGAGATTTTGCGAGATAAAGATGACGCTCAAGTTATTGTGATGACTGCCTTTGGTAAAGAGATTGACTACAGCTCTGCTGGACGATTCTCTCATCAGATCGTCGAGAATCAAGAGTTTTGCTCGTGGATCATTGGCATAGTCTTCGCTCTTTGGTAAACCCTCGTGAAATTCGATTCCCTCACCCAACTCCTTGTAAATTGCCTGCCACTCGGTATAATACAAGAGTATACGCTCGAATTTCGTATCACTCATGCGATCAATGTGATGCAAAAAATTCTTCACGAATACTGTTTTACCACACGAGCTGGGTCCACAAATCATCAAAGTCCACGGATGCACCCACCTGCAAACGTCCATGTTACCGCCGCTGCTAAACTTCTACTACTAACCTCATCACGTCCTCGAACCACTCTACATATACGATCATTAGTAGTGATGAGCAAGAGTGGGGGGCGGCGGCGGCGGCGGCGCGCGCGTGTGCGAGCAGTATCGTGCTGGCGCTAGCCAATCGTTTAGCTGATTAGCCATATAGCTGGCTGACGCCAGCATTATTCCGCTCATTAGCTATATGGCTGGAAAAGCTTAACAAGTATTAACCTGTTATTCACTCAAAAGCGCTCGTCACCATCACTCCCGCCACCACTACCACCACCACCACACTCTGCTCGTCACCCCCCACATTTCCAGTATAAAAGTAAAAACAGCAGCATTTATAGGTTAGTGCTGTACAAGTTTTGGTGTCGTGAAAATAAATAAGTTATAGTCAACAAATTTGAGCAAAGGTAATCAAATTTTAACAAAAAATTCCATTAAAGACTCAAATTTTTAATTTTTGATAAAATTTTATAGAGACTTGTCGTGAGGAAGTGTGGTGATTATCCGTATCTTGCAGAAAAATAATAATAATAATGAATCAAACAAAAAAGGTGCAGTTCAAGGAAGGTAAACCGGATATTCACGTGATACGCGTGTGGGATTATGCGAGTCGTGCAGCACGACGTGGAGAGTGGGAGCAAGCGGCTCGTGACACGAGAGATTTAAAATGAGAGTGGAAAGAATGAAGATTATTCTGGAACCTATAATTATGAAAAAAATTGACGACTACTTAATTAACAGAAAATAAATTTATTATTTTGTTATATTAATTTTAATTTCAATAAATTATGAAATTTATTACAAAATTGTTTTTGTCTTAATTCTATAACCTATATATATATATATATATATATATATATATATATATATATATATATATGTACATAATATTTTTACTTCGGTAATAATATATCAACATTTATTTATTATTTAATTAGATTTATAACCGTATGGATAGCTAATCTCGTTATTTACAAATCGTCTCTTTGAGTACAAGGGCTCGCATATTTTACATTCAGGTCGTGTTATAACATCGTGAAACCGTGTGCGTCTAATAGCGTCATAGTTTGCAAAAAGTGGCGGTATTTCACCAGTAATAAGATTTCGTATGGAATCAAAGTTTATTTTCTGACTCACCGACGAATTAAGTCTTATACCCTTGATTTTGCAAACACATCCTTCAACGCCATCTGATGTCAAATATTTATATCCGTAAAATTTGGGTCCACCAGAGACGAATGATGTGATGCTTGTGCCAAGACCATAACAGACCAATTCGTCGGTCAAGTCACCCAAGAACGGCCCTGTTTTCGCATCGTACTCACCCACGCGACTTACATACACAATGGAGTCAGTATCGTAATACAATACACGTTCACCCAACGGTTGCAATTCTTCGTAGAGTTTTAAACGCGCCAAGGCTGTGGTATAAGCGGCTACGACAACGTTACATAATGCCGATGGCTCGACAGCCGCTTCCGTGTTGTGCCAGCATACGTAAATTGTCGTATCGTCGATCGGTAAAATTGAGTCAACCTCGCTCTCAGCACTACAGAGTAATTCAAACAACCTCTGTGGATCATCCACCACTTCGGTCTTTGGCATATTTTCTCGTTGACCAAATTTACCCCACAATGAGTTTAAACAGAGTTTTGCTACAGATCTCAGACCGGCGTTATATTTTATTCGATTTCTATCTAATTTTATGCCCTCTTGTTGCACAAATTCCTCAATATATCGAGCGATCGCGTTTTCGTCACTGTCAGCACATTCCGAAGGGTAACCCGACGCGTACGTTTTCTCAGCGAAAAATTTATCGATATAAGTTGGAAATAGACCACCCTGACCCGTGGTTTGTTGTACTGAGTAATTTTATAAGACCATATTTCAAATATTTTTCGTATGATATAGCCTATCTGAACAGCTTTTCTCAACTCGTCAGCAACCCACGTACCGATAAAAACACGATCATCAGGATTTTCATGGTCACAATCTGCGGTGTACATTAATTCAGCACATGTTCGACACAGTGGAAACAAAAGCTTATTATGCATTTTAACGGGGAGTACAGCATGATATAAATTTCGCGGCGGCAATACTTCACATTTAATAAGACCTTCAACGTGACTTATGTCATTCGTTTGACCCACCAGAGAGCGACACTCATCCTCGTCCACGTAGAGAGTTGGGTGACCAATGGGATATCGACCGTATTTACAGATATATGGATATAATGAACACACGTCCACGTATTTTATTTTCTCACCCTCTTTTGCATCGTAAATTTTGACTGTATTGCCCGTTCGCCCGCCAAAAAATGCTTCTCGAGGATTTAACGGCGCGTGCCATTTTCGTGTCTTATCTTCAATGTACGACCTCATATTCTCGTTTTCCGAGTACTCTCGATCGAAATCACACTCCCACTTTTCGATAAGTTCATAACCATGGGCTCGTATTTTTTCCGATATCCGCGCGGTTCTCTCGAAACGTTCGTCCATATTTTCACCGTTTACGAGCCTCGAGTCTCGGTTTATTGTGTAACACCAGACACAACCATGCCAATAGCACCCGTGAAATTGTAAAACTATTTTCTTTCCATTTTCAAGTACGCAATATCCGTCCACTAGAGGGCCTTCGGGAAGCCTCTTTTCGCGAGCACGAACGGTATACTGAATTTGTCGATTCAGCACATTTTCCAACCAGCACAACCATCGCATCGCCTTCATAGACTGTTTATTTGCTTGTCTATAACCACCTTGAGGTATAATACCTATTGTATCTTTTTGTAAAAATTTTTTTCTATACACACGCATGCAAGAAGATGCGATGGTGGCGCACTCTACAAATGGATCTGTATTACCACATTCGATGAAGGTCTTGCGAAAAGCCAGACATGCTAAACGTAAAATTTTTACATCTTGCTTACAGTATTTTATAATTTCATTTTTAAAATTAAATATATAATTTTCAGCTTTTTTTCGTTATACCACTGCATAAATTCGCGTCGCTCTTCGATCTTCATCGAATCTGGCGAAAAAGTGCATATCGGTGGCATTTCTCCCACGTAATTCTGATTTTCCGGTGTATTAAAAAGATGAGGGAACGTACCTTTCTCGATATTAACAAGACCGTAAGCTTTTGGTAGTGCAGCTAAACCCATATGTAGATAATTCAAACTATCTATGAATTTAACCGATAAAATTTCCATTATGATTATTTTTGACCCGTTTAAAATTACATTTGGCTTATTTCTGAGATCTTTACGTTCTGTTAAATGTTTAAGAATAAATTGTGCATCAAAACCCTGCGCATTGTGTGCTATACAAACGATTTGTTTGAAATTTTTTCTTGGTGCCAAGGCCAAATCAACTAGCTGTTTCACGGGGTCAATTTCAAACACATACTCGCGCATCCCACATACTTCGCAAGAATTTGATACATTTTCATCGTTCAAACAGTAACTACACACTTGCTGGACAACACATAAATTTGGTACATGCAGCCTTACTTTTCAGCCTCACAGCCTAAAATGCTCTCTGATTGCTGAGTCTCAAAATCATAAAATAAATAAAGAATTGTTTTTTTATTCATCATGAATCCTTTTTTATCGACAATAGGTTGCATGTAACAAAGATGTTCTATTGGTCTTTTACCATTACATATTTTACAAAATATCGTATTACAATCATGTGGTTCTTTATCGTTGATGCGCACTGTTTTGCTACATACACGACAAATTTTTATACTCTCGCATACCGACCGAGAACTATCGAAAGATTTTGAATTTTTATGATTTTCAAAACAAACGGTACCGTAAAAATCTCTGCTACATTGAAAGCATTTTATTTTTTCCTGATTTATATCACAAGGAGGCTTCTGTAAACATTTATAGCATTTTTGTTCACATTTATGATTTTTCGTATGACTAAATTTTTTATTGCATGGTATACAGTAGCCTCGACTCCCAGCCGCTGCGAGTAAATTTAAAATTGGTTGGTAATGTCTGGAATTTTCATAATACATGATATTTAGAGTATGTCTAACGACATTACCAACGTCGTGTACGAAACGTGTGCCATCGTAAAGCGGTCTATAGCCACGAGCAAAATTTTGAAATGAATAAACAACGATTGCGACTCCAAAGAGTGCATAATATTCTTGAAATAATTTAATCTCCTCTATACCACAGCCCGTCTCGGGTATCGTAACTCTCGCAGCTCTTACAAGTTTCAATGCTTGCACTTTCTGATATTGTGCTGTATGATGTCTTATTTTATTCCATCTGTCATGGAAAATCCCACTACGCGTTTGACCACGTATGGCGTATACGTGAGCAGCGACTAGCGAGCGTGGAAGACAAAGACTGTCGCTATTTTCAATATTTAGAATGGATTTCTTAAAAACTGATTCACTAGTGAGAGACACACGACCCCGGCCCTCTGGTTTAGTCACAGTACTGACTTTAACATTCAAAACATCGTCAATTTCGAAACCATCATTACTCTGCGCTATACTAGCTATCAGTTCTAGTAAATCTACAGGTGAAAAATCACGAAGCAGTCTAAAAGAAATCCATAGAGACCCGTGCACAAAACGTTCAGAGCTTATAGTCATGCCAATATAATCTGATGGTTGTGCATATTCACACACGTGACGATATAAATCGTTTATAGCAGCCTCCAACCAGCCATATACATTTGCATTAGCTGGCGGAGGTAATATCGACACTCTTAATTGTCGCCCTTGAAGCTTAAACTGTTTGTAATATCGTGAAGTTTCTTCATGAATGGTGATGTGTTCCTGAGCAGAAGTACCATCTCCCTGTTGAAGACATTCGTCTACAATACCGAGCAGTAATATATAAGAATGAATACAATTATGAAATTACATACATCTCAATAGTCGAGATCTTCTGTACCTGGTGTCGATAATGCAGATAATGTAGTTTCAGGTGAAACTATTTTATTCGACGTTTGTAGATCCTGGTCATTCCAGTGGGAGCAACCAGGCAACGGTTCATTAGGTCGTGGTGGCGCTATAGTATCAGCAATTACCCCCTCCAACATCGTGTTTGGAGTACTATGATCATAAATCACGTGATCATCTAACGAATTTATAACTTCTCGTACTTCTTCGGTGGGCGGCAGTAGCTCAGGATCTCTCGAACTAAGCAGGTGTTCTTCTGCTGACAGGAGATTCATCAGTAATTCATCCCCACCACTGTCCTCCATCATGTTTTGCAGGTCTGAAAATTTTTTAATATCATATCTATCAAAGTTACACTATTTTAAACAAAAAAGTCTTATCCCGCGAAATTCTTCGACCATAAATAAAAAATCTATAGATTATTGATCCGATATTGGAAATCGATATTTTTTTGTAAAACATATTTTTGGATTTATCATTGTATTTACAACATAAAAGTATTAGCTTGCAAAATTTTTTGACCGTAAATAAGTAAGTTATCGAGTATTGGTCCGATATTGGGAATCAATATTTTTTTGTAAAATATATTTTTGGATTTATTATTTTATTTACAACAAAAAAGTCTTATCCCGCGAAATTCTCCGACCATAAATAAAAAATCTATAGATTATTGATCCGATATTGGAAATCGGAATTTTTTGTGAAACATATTTTTGGGTTTATGATTGTATTTACAACATAAAAGTATTAGCTTGCAAAATTTTTTGACCGTAAATAAGTAAGTTATCGAGTATTGGCCCGATATTGGAAATCAATTTTTTGTAAAACATATTTTTGGATTTATTATTTTATTTTCAACAAAAAAGTCTTATCCCGCGAAATTCTCCGACCATAAATAAAAAATCTATAGATTATTGATCCGATATTGGAAATCGATATTTTTTGTAAAATATATTTCTGGATTCATCATTGTATTTACAACATAAAAGTATTAGCTTGCAAAATTTTTTGACCGTAAATAAGTAAGTTATCGAGTATTGGTTCGATATTGGCAATCAATATTTTTAGTAAAACATATTTTTGAATATATTGTTTTATTTACAGCATAAAAGTCTTATGCCGCGAAATTCTCCGGGAGTAAATAAAAAAGATATAGATTATTGAACGATTATTGGCTACGATTTCGTGATTTAAAAATACATTTCTAGATTAGTTATTCGATTCATGATAGAAAATATGCATAACTTACCTGTAGTGACACGATGATGTAACATGAGATGTCTGACTTGAGGTGCATCTTGCATTCCTCTGCTCTTAATACAACGACCAACTATATCAAGTATCTGATTATCGGTAAAAATATTTCGCTTAAACATATAGGCTAAAGTACGTAGCCCGCAAAGTCCTATGATGAATTTAATCTTTTTAACAGCTCATTTATAGAGCAAGTTTTCAAATTTTTACGCCATGCATAATTACAAAATAGTTTTATTTGTGGTTCACGAAGGAGAGCCACATTTAAAATAGCTATTAAGATATTATATAAGTCTTTTTTATTCATTCTCTTTTTTGTTATTCTTGTTTCAATGTTTAAACTCAGACTCATATCAGAACCATAAATCGTTGTCTATTTATACCGAAAATAAATCATAAATTTTAGGGTGAGCATGCGCGTAAAAATATAATATTTAACTTGTCGAGACCTGTAAAAATAATTTGATATTTAAACCTCCAACGTAGCAAGAAATACATCAGTTTTGTGGGAACCACTGAGTTGTGAGTACGAAATTCAATATTCTTAATAATCTTTTAATAATTATTAGATATTTATTAAAAATCTCATATAAAATATTTAGTTAGCATGTACATAATTAAAACTCGGGTTGCCATTATTTCGCTTATAAGAAGGTGGGACTTTTTTCTTTAAGGCGTGCGTTATGCAATTTCATTCGTCTCTCGTGTCGCGTTATCAAACTTGGGCTGATCCTGTTACAACGAATGACTTGAGTGCATCTCTTAAGAACACCCACACTGAGAGAAAATTCATGCCAATAGAGCATGTAGTCTAGTATCCAAAGTTAGTAAGTAATATCCTATGCTTTAATAACAGCGCCATCTACTCTTACGAGGTTTGTGCTATCCAAAAACTGTTTGTTTACATGCTTTAGTAGCTCCCCACTCTAATATCCTTCGATAGCTAGCGCTGTATCCTCTCATGGGACGTGAAGGAAGTCAACGTGGCTTGTCCACTATTCTTTCTTTACTGCTAACTATGGCATTCTTCTATTGCTCAAGTCGCCTCCTCTTTTGGGTGGCGACGCGAGCAAACACGGCTGGTCTATATCCAAAATCATGTTGCAAATTTCGTTAACGTATTTTCGTAGCGTGAATCTTTTATTTCTTTTCTTTTCTTTTTTTATGAAGGGAGATACGTTAATAAATATAACCTGTTAAACTTTTTAACTTTAAATAATTAATTTTTAACTTAAAATTTAATTATTTTAAACCGCTGGGGGGCAGATGAGCATGTACGATTTTACGCCAGAGATATTTCGAAGTAACGTTGGTCTAGTGCGTAACGTTCGCGCTTTTCCTTTTGAGTACGCGAGTTCAACTCTCGGCTAGGGTCTTTTTTTAATTTTTTTTATTATTTCAATAGTTTTTATTGCTTTTTTTTATTTTCTATTTTTTTATTAATTTTAAAATCTATTTTTTCACAAGTTACTTAAAATATGCTCGTTTTTTATTAATATTTTTAAATAAATTATTTCATATAGAAAATAATTTAAAATATTAATAAATAAATAATAGTGATATTTACAATACTATAGTTCAATTTTGTCTTTATAAACATATTTCAATATACAATATATATTATAACATAAATAAGTTTTATTTATTTATTGTAATTTATTGTAAATTTTATAAACTAAATTATAAATAAATTAAACTATAATATTATAAAATAAACATCACTATTATAAAATAAACATCACTATTATTTATTTATCAATATTTGTAATTACTACCTATAAAGAATAATTTATTTTAAAAATTTTCATTGAAAAAAACAAGCGTACTTGTGAAAAATTAAATTTTAAAATTATTAAAAAAATAAAAAATCTAAAAAAAAATAAATTTAAGAAGGAATAAAAAATATTGAAACAATAAAAAAAAAATTAAAAAAAAAGTGACCCTAGCCGAGAGTTGAACTCGCGTACTCATAAGGAAAAGCGTGAACGTTACGCACTAGACCAACGCTACTCCGAAATATCTCTGGCGTAAAATCGTACATGCTCATCTGCCCCCCAGCGGTTTAAAATAATTAAATTTTAAGTTAAAAATTAATTATTTAAAGTTAAAAAGTTTAACAGGTTATATTTATAACGTATCTCCCTTCATAAAAAAAGAAAAGAAAAGAAATAAAAGATTCACGCTACGAAAATACGTTAAAGAAATTTGCAACATAATTTTGGGTATAGACCAGCCGTGTTTGCTCGCGTCGCCACCCAAAAGAGGAGGCGACTCAAGCAAACAAAGGATATGAGAGTGGGGAGTCATCGAAGTATACCACGCGAGTCATCAGTGAATGCCGTTCATGCTTTAGTTACTCTCCATACCATCTTTTTTAGTATAAGGTAATCTAATACTAATAGAGCTTCTCACGGCCTGTCATATTTGTATCAATGTTTTATATGCTCGCATAGATGGCAGTTCGCATGCTCTATTAGCATGAATTTTCTCTCAGTGCATTCTACATCGGCCTAGTAATGGCTATTATACTTCTTAAATCTTTGTACTTTACATACTTTATACATACACTAAATTTGCATATGCACCTAATTTGCATACGTACTTAAACTATTAATAAATATCGATATTAGGTAATATCCTTAATATATAAATTGTGAATTCTTTTATTACATACACATCTACTGTCAAAATAACGGCTGGTATACCTCTTTCTTTTTTATAATAGCCTGATACTTTTTATTATTTTTATCATAAATTATCGATATTCATTGCGCAATGATTGATAATTCATGAATAATAATTTATAAATAATGAATATCTTTCAATATAAAATATTCAATTTTGATAAAAATATATTTACATATCATTTGCATATGTATATATGTACAGTAGTTATATACGCAACTTGGGCGTATTCACAATGAATGACAAAAATTGTAAAATAACGGATTGTATACCTCTTTCTTTTTTATAATAGCCTGATACTTTTTCTTATTTTTTATCGTAAATTATCGATATTCATTGCGTAATGATTGATAATTTATGAATAATAATTTTTAAATAATAAATATCTTTCAATATAATATATTCAATTTTAATAAATATATATTTACATGTCATTTGCATATGTATATATACACCAGTTATATACGCAACTTGGGCGTATTAACTATGAATGTCAAAAACACCTGATCGCAAGAGGCAGAATAGTTATACTTCCTTTTATGTTTTGGACTCCTGATACTCTTTATCGTTTTTGTATCACTAATTCTCTATATTTATTGAATCTATATCTTGGTAATAAATATACATTATATTTAAAATATAATAACCAATTCTAATGCATAGTTTATTTGTCCATTTTTGCATATCATTTGCATACGATTTGTGTGTATATATATATATATATATATTTTATACAGATTTTTGCGTACACGAGTGTGTCTTATGTATGTATAGACATACGTATTAGAAAGAGAGAGAGAGAGGCTGATATATATATACACATATATTTTAATTTATTTCATAAAATGAAATAGGAAAAGAGAGAAAGAAAAAAAGAGAGAGAGTGAGAGACGTTTCTCACGCTAAAATTTTAAGCTTTACAAAATCAGCACCCTATATACGTCTTGTGAATATAAAATAAATTTTTCCAGACGGTGTTAAATTTTTAAATTTCTTTAAAATTCATCTTTCTTGCGAAAAAGGAATCAAGTTGACACACGTAGCGTGTGAGTGGTATGTGACTTTTTTCAATTTTTGATATAAGATGCACCCTCAACATTCGTGTTATCTGTTAAATACAATTTTCCCAGACGATTTCGAATTATTTTATACAAAATCAGCACTGTGTCCACTAGTTCGCAGTGAAATAAGAATATCTTTACCACCTATATCGGCATTATTCGGATTTCATTCCGTCTGAAATTTGAAATAATAAACCTATTTTAAAATTATTTCTCGCAAAAAGTATCTTAATATCAGTTTCAGCGTGAGAATTGAAAAAACTATGCAGTTTTTTATAATTCTGTGGTGGTGGAAATTAAGTTTTAATAGCTACGGGGCTAGTCTCGCGATCAGTCTACTGCAGGCACCTCAAAAGCTATTATCGCGACTTCAAAAAAATCAAAATGTTTGGTCAAGTTAATGTTAACTTACCTTTAATAGTCGGTGACAACGAGAATTTTGTAGGACAACAACAAGTTGGCCAAGTGGTAGACATCGCACCCTTGGTCAACTATATTAACCTCGGTGTGCAATTTTTGATTCCGGTAAATCAATATTTGCTCTTGAACGAGCCAGCCGCTGAGGAGGCTGTTAATCAAGAAGCAGACGATGAGGTGATGGTGGTTGACGACCACTATCAACCTCAGCAAGAGCAGCAGCATGAACAAGACATGGTGCAGCAAAATGATTTTCAAGACATGGTGCAGCAAGAGGATTTACACATGGGGCAGCAACAGCCACAAGGACATGAAATTGAAGAAGATAATAACGACGACGGTGATGCCGATTCTGGATACTGGACGGATGCCGATACAATAAGGGACGACCCGGATTACCAGCCTCCGGGTCAGCAAATAGTAGAAGAAGGAGAAAACGTCGAAGAACATCTCATAAATGTTTATCGCTCTGTGCGATATAATGAATCCAGACAACACCGTTTGCTAGACGTGAAAAAATTGTATTGGCGTAAGGCATTGAGGGAGTTACGATTAGTGCGTGATAGTGATCTAAATCGTACTCAACGCCGCATACGCCGAATCCGTCGGCGAAGACAAGCACTGGAGCCGTTAATACCGGTACATCGTCGTCTTCAAGAAGAAGATGAAAATATTGATCGCCCCCGCAGAAATCATGATATCTGCTGGGGGTGTTCAAAACCATTTTATATTCAACGCATTCGGATGTGGGAACGGTGTGCGGATTGTGGTCTGTGGCTATGCCCAGATTGTGCCGCTGAGCCCATTCATTGTCAAAATGAGAACCTATTATTTTAGTGTTTTAAAATAATTTTAATAATTTTAATTCAAGTGATTGTAATTTTAAGTGATTTTTGCGTGTTTTTTAAATGTGTCCATTGTTAGAATGACGTGATGTGATATGAGATTTTAAAATTGATTCGTTTAAAATTAATTTAGTGAAAAATAAAAATTTTTAAATATTTAATTATAAAAACTTTATAGAGACTCTAAGTGTTTCAGTAGTTTTATATAAATTGTGTGTGTGTTTGTGTAATAATTTTGAGTATTTTAAATTAAATTAATTTCTGTAAAACTTTTCTAAATTATGCGTATGTGTGTGATATATTTTTTAAACCGTGTTCGATTTTTAAGTGAATTTATTGTATTTTAAGTTTATTAAAAATTTATATTATCAATGAGTGTAGTGCGTGTATGAAAATTTATGTGTGACGAATTTTCTTTCAAATTTGTGTGGTCTTTTATGTATTTTAAATATAAAATAATATGAAAAAGGACTTATTATATATGAAAAACTTACGAAAATAATGTATGCAGTATTATATTAAGTATTTTATGCGTATGCGTGTTACATAAAAATAATTGTGTATGTGTATATTTTAAGTTGTGCATGTGTGTGTGTTTAAATAAAATTTTTTTATTTTAAATAGTGTTTACATGTGTTTATTTATATTTATTTCCGAAGCATCATGTTCCATCATGATAAAACTCCACACTTTTCTCTTAAAGGTTATTGACCCTCTTGCGTGTTTACTTATTTAATTTATTGAAAATAAAATTATTTATTTATTTTTTGTGGGGTATCATGTACCGTCACAACAATACCCTCACACTATCTTCTCAGAGGTCATTGACTCTATGGTCAGTAACCTTTGAGTTGGTAGAGTGGGGGTTTGTTTTGACGGTCCATGGTGCCCCAATAACTACTGATATTATTATTATGAACATCTATGCACAAGAAAAAAAATATCTATCGGTTTGTTTTTGAGAAAAGTAAGTAACGCCAAAGTAAAAGTTTATGTTTATAATATTTTCGCGCTACTTACTTTTCTCAAAAACAAACCGGTAGATATTTTTTTTCTTGTGCATAGATGTTCATAATAATAATATCTATTGCGCTTGACCTTTAATTTGAAGATACACCGATCAAAACTTGAGTAAATAACAAACAACTCAATTGTTACTCGTTTGGTATCAGGTTCTACTCCGGCCTACCGTTAAAGATTTTAATATCACCTATATTGTATACCTTATAGATATGATATAAAAAAAGTTGAAAAGTTTTCAAATAAATGTGGTAAAACTTTGATTTTTTATTTGAAATTATTTATCATTATACATATTGATATAGCGATATCCAATATATTGCCAATATGTGGGAATAATGTGGGTTTTGGCCCTAGAGATTGATAAATGATGAATGTTGGCGAAACATTGGAAAAATTTTGCCAAGAGATTTTTAAATAAATGCAAAATATTGGATATTGTTTCACCAATATCTTGGCAATACGAATTTTTTTTACGCGGGTAACTAAATTTGACTTACGGAACGTGCCCATTATTTCTTTTTTTTTTAAATAACTTTGGTTTAAGAGGAGGTCACGTATCTCTGTCCTTTTCTAATCAAAGAATTGAGTTTTTTACAGAAACTTTTAACTTTAGCAAAAAATGAAGGGAAAGCCGCATCTCGTAATAAAAAAAGCAATATTTTCTTTGATAAGAAAGAATTAATTTTATTGCTTCATTTTCAAGAAAACCTTGAAAAACTTAAACCATAGAGGTTAGGGTGGACAATTTGGTTTTTCAAGGTTTTCTTGAGAACAAAGCAATAAAATTAATTTTTTCTTATCAAAGAAAATATTGCTTTTTTTGATACAAGATGCGGCTTTCTTTTCATTTTTTGATAAAGTTATTATTTTTGTAAAACAATCATTTCTTTGATTAGAAAAGGACAGAGATACGTGACCTCCTCTTAAGCATATTCTGAGCAGAAGTTGTAACCAAAGCATGTTAAAATGACACTTATCTAGAAATCCTATTCAAAGTATTATCAGAATTTTTACATAAGTGTCATTTTAACATACGTTGACCAGAAATATTGCCCAAAACATGATTATTTTTCTATTAGGAAAATAACGAACTAGCTAAAAGTAAAAAGAAATATTTTAAGTTTTTAAATGCAAAAAATTGTGAAAGTTCGTGATTTTTTGGTGTTTTTGCCAAATTATGTTTTTAAATTTTTCACTTGAAAGTTATTGATTCTTAGAAAAATTAATACATAATTTTTTTGGAAAGTTTGCAAAAAATAAACTTCAATTTTTTGCACATAATGATTTACAAAACTGAAATTAATAATAAAATTTATAAATTTTAAATTTTCTTTTTTTTTAATTATGTAGTGGATTTTTTCCGCATTTGTTTTACAACTACAATTTGTAATAGTATTTCAGTGAAAAATTTATTTAAAAATCGACTTAGCAAGTAGTTGTAAAAAAGTAATATTTTTAATGATTCATAACTTTTAATCATTTTCACTTTTAAATCTAAGAAATTTGTTGATATGTTTTAAGTACCAAACAGTTCATATTTCTTTTGGTATTCTTATTTTTTGATGGTATAAGTTGATTTGAAACATTCTATGTACATACATACATATTTTAATACTAAAATATTACTTTTATATAATAATAAAATAATACTTTTTTATACTAGTGCGTCAAACTATTATTATTCGTGCGATCGCTATGACATTCGGGCCGGCTTCGCTGACCCTCGTGCATATCAATCGCACGAATATTTATAATTTAATGCACTAGTATTAAAAAATACTATTTTATATTAACCGTTGAGAGCGCTGTGGCGTAATGGATAGAACTCTTGCCTTCAACGCGGAGGGCATGGGTTCGAATCCTGGTCAGGTACCTCTAACTTTTTTTTCGAAAGAAAATTAGTGTATGTGCCATTTATATCGCGACTCTTAAAAAATCCGACCTCATTGGGTATCGGTTGATTGTTGGTCACAAAAGTGGCTGATCATCCATCGGTAGTCAAAGTTTTCGGTATGGTGGGTCTGACAGTCTAGCCTGATGTAATGTGTTAAACGGATACCGGGCATGGACTCCCTCGACTTCACCGTATAAAAAAGGTTAATATCATATAGAGGACAATATCCTTTATATATTAATCTTTGAAAAAAAAAAAAAAAATTATATTAACTGTGAAAGTTTATATGAAATGCTAGTTATGAGCAGTTTTTTAAGAACCTAAAACATTTTTACGAAAAATTCAATCTGCTTTATGATTATACAGTTTTTAAACTAATTATTGAAGTGAAACTTCTTTACCGACGGTATACACTTCCCATAAAAGACGTATACAAAAAATTATACGGGAGTGAATTGATTTCATGACGATACATGCAACGGAACTAATGAAACGAAAGTATATATATAGGAGCCTTCGCGCCTCCTATATGCAAATCAAGGTACTAAATACGCATAAAGAAACATTCGCGGGACTGACTTGATGTCAAACGCACAGATATAGTATATGTATACATGCATACTATATATATATATATAATAAAAATATCTGAATCTGATCTGAATAAATAAAGAAAGCAATAGCACGCGTTTTCTCCTTTTCTTTCTTTCTCTATAATGTTTTATGATAAACCTTTCTCTTCCCTACATTTTTTAAATTGTATTGTTGTAAAATAAATATTAACAAAAATTTTATAAACTATCTCATTTAAAATTAGAAAAAAATTAATTCCTTAAATAAATTAAATTATTTTAATTTATTTAATTTTATAATTATTTGGTTTAAAAATTATTTTAAACTTAAATAAAACAGTGATAAAACTTAAATAAACATTTATGAGTTCTATAATTTCGTGAAGAAGTTTCACTTCTGTCGGCCAGTCCCAAAGACTGCCACACCGGTTTTTTATAAGAATTTCACTGGAATTAGATTAGATTAGATATTATTTTTATTTGTATATCAATATACAAAATCGTGTAATACAATTTAAAAAATATAAAAATAAAAATTGCACTTGAAGTCTTACAAAATGTATAAATATAAATGTGAATATTGCACAAGATATCACAGTCAATCACTGAACCTAATAATAATTAATAAGTAAGTCACCAAAAAAAGTGATATCACAGATTAATACAAAAATGGTAAAATACACGTAACAATCCTATAAATTAAAAATCAGTCGCATAATATCTATCAGTCATGAAATTTAAAATTTAAAAAAATGAAAATCAATAAATAATTCAATAAAATAATGAGCGTATGCCATGGCATAAAACGCAGTCAAAACAACAAAATCAAGCAAAACATTCTCTCATTAACCATTCAGCTAATAAATACATTCACACCTTAAGCCTGTATATGAGACGTTACAATAAATAAATTAACACAGAAAATAAAATTAAGTTCATTCGAGGTCCAGCAAGCACCTCCTTGACTGAACCTGCTGAGCGATAGAAGATTCTTTATATCAGCAGGCAGGGAGTTTCAAAAATGCGCAACTTGAATTTGAAAGGAATTCCTTCCAGTCTCAGTACGCATGAAAGGTAGATGAAAATTGAGAATAAAAAATTTCGATTAAAAAAAATTCTTTTGAGCAAAAGTTAAAAAAAAATGTATTAAAAAATTGTACGACCATAAAGCAGATCAAAATATTTTTAAAAAAGTGTTGAAATCTTAACAAAATGGCTCATAACTTTCAAAAAATCGAAAGTTGCACCAAAAAACGAGGTTTCGTTCATAATTTTATGTAAAAAAATATCTTAAATGTTATGTCTTTTTCTTGTACACTCAATTCTCGCTATAACGAGCGTTCGATAGAACGAGCATTTTTGTCTCGTTAAAACGAGCAAAATGCTTCCCCCTCTTCCCCCACTACTCAATCTATTTTTCTTTATGCCCTGCTCGAAAATTCGACCTATACGCGCAACGAGAGTCGATGTTCCCTCCCTATCGACGCGCATTAATGTACTGTTTAAATAATATATGATTTCGTGAAATATACTATTTAAATAATATATAATCTTTTACTATATCTATATTTTTATTATTATATATGCATGTTCATAATTATTTATTTTTATTTATATTATTTTTTTATGTACATTTTAATTACATAACATCAAATTAATGTGCTTTAAAAAAAATTTTTATTTTTAGATGATTATTAGTAAATTGACCGTATCTCAACATGAAAAAACAAAACATAATTACAATAATAAAAACTAACTACGAAAAAAAAAAAAAAAAAAATTAAGTCAACAATTATAAAACAAAATTAAATGCTATTTCCATTGCTTTTGAAAAAAATGTCAAGAGCAATATCTCGAGCTTTTATCAGCGTTGCTCTTTTCGCACATGAAATTTGATTTACATCTTGACTCCAATCAAGCATGGTTTGGGTCATACAAAGAACGTTTTCAGGAGAATAAAACTAAAAATAAATAAATCAAATAAACGATTTTATTTCAGTGAAAATTAAACGGTTACACACGTACAATCGATATAGTTATTGTTTATATTCCTTCGGTATTGTTTCGCACATTATTCTAAGCATAGCATTTTTTGAGTGGTGGGGGCCTCTCTCACGCTCGTAATAGCGAGAGAAATTATTCCCGAGTTGCTCGTAATAGCGAGAATTAAGTGTAAGTCCTTACATGAGATTTTACATAAGATCTCACAGAATATTCGACATGAGATATGAACCAAAGATTTGAAAAAGTTTTCAAACAGATAGAAATGAATCGTTAAAAAATAAATACATCCTCGGTATACTTTTTTTAAATTGTATCTTTCCATCAATCAGATAAGCTTAAAAATCTATATCGTATAATAAATGCCAATAAATCCTTTGACCGTGTAAGTTGATGAGAGTAGTCCCATATATATACACATATATACCCGCTATTTTCATTTGCTATTTTGACGGTGTGAGTTGATTTGAAATGTCCCATCTATATATATTTATACATATTTCGATATTATCACTCTTTTAGAGTGTAAATTCATATGAAATATAGCATATAATTACTCATTTTGGTATCTTTATTCTTTGACCATGTTGGTTAATGTGAAATGTACCATATATATATATATATATATATATATATATATATATATATATATATATATATAAGTGTTATATAAAAAATAATTAATTAATAAAAAAAAATTATTTATTGTATAATAAATCATTCGCAGGGTGAATGCTTTCACAGCATACGGTGCGGGAAAATGTAGAATATTAGGTTGCTATACCGTAATTGCTTATTGACCGAGTTACATTTGCTCGTGTCACATCCCCTGAAAGGATGTAGCCTGAGTAAAGGAAGTACAGCGCACTGTTAATCAACGGAAACATACGCAACGGCCCGTAGCTACATATAGCTTATTCGTTGCTTGCTTGAGCACCATCTTATAACGGAATATGGATATTCTATGCTACTTTTGAATGTCACTCGTTAAATAAGAGTATAAGAATATACCGTAGCACAATAAAATTTTGACGTACTCTCTGCGCATGTAAACTAGCATGCGGTATAGGGATTATTTTACTCTCCGTGTGGTAATCATAATCCACGTTCGTGGACATGCTTGGCCTAGTGGAATAGAGAAGGAACGCTTTTTTCTCTTTCACCTTCTTCCGTCCGTTCAACTGATTACCCGCCCTCCCCTGTCCTCTGTTCCTCACTCTTTTTCACCCCTCCCTTCATTCGTTCTTCCATCCATCCGTGTAATTTTTAGGTAATATTTTACATGAATCCATTTATTTTTTATTTATTGATTCGCATGTACGTCTTCTAAGTCTTGAACATGGACCGTATTTTTAAAAGTTCAACAAGCCATAACATTTTTTTTGGGACATGTGTACCCCTAATAAATGAAACATTTTTTGCTCAGAAAGTTTTGAACTACATTTATACAAATTTCCAAGCAATTTCGCCGGTGTGACTTTTTCAATATTAATGATGCGCGGTCCTTTAAAAGTTTCTGAGATTTGCTCAAATATATGTATAAACGTGTTTGAAGATGACCAAAGTTTGGTCACAAAAATTTAACCCAGAAGCGTGCATTTATAAACATCTTTATTGATTACCATGAGAAAAAAACATAGTTGACTTTATTTCGTTCTCTAGTAACTACAACGATTTTATTCTAGTAGTCAATATATAGTCAGGTTTACCTTTTACATTACACTATATTAAAAATATATTATTAAAATTAAGATAAAAGTGACGGAAACTCATTTCATAAACTTTTATCGAATGACATTTAATAATAATTTTTTTTAATTCAATATTATTTCAAGTTTTAATACATTTGTGTTTGGAAATTAATACAAAAATTGTCAGCACAATAATTTGAAATTTCAATATAATTTTCTTAAATTTAATAAACTGTATATATTAAGTTTAAAAAATTCTATTGAATATAATTTATAAATATTTTTTTGAATTTTAATGCACTTTTATTAATATTAATAAAAAATTTTCAGAATCTAATTATAAATTTTACCATAAGTTTACTGAATATAATCCCTCTATAAAAAAGTCATGACCAATGTTGTGATGCCAAGTTTAATTTTAACGGCAGGCCGGAGTAGAACCTGATACCGACCGAGTAACAATTGAGTTGTTTGTTATTTACTCAAGTATTAATCGGTGTATCTTCAAAATAAAGGTTGATCGCAATAGATATTATTATTATGAATATCTATGCACAAGAAAAAAAAAATCTACTGATTTGTTTTTGAGAAAAGTAAGGAACGCCGAAGTAAAAGATTATGTTTATATTTTCGCGTTCCTTACTTTTCTCAAAAACAAAGCGATAGATTTTTTTTTTCTTGTGCATAAATATTTGTAATAATAATATCTATTGCGCTTAACCTTCAATTTGCAGATACACCGATTAATACTTGAGTAAATAACAAAAATGCCAATTAGACAAGGACAGCGAATCCGGCCTGCTCTTAATAAGCATATTGCTAAACTTCAGTATCCGTTATCTTACGTTTTAGTATTTTGAATCTTAAGTTTCAACTTAAGTTTATTAATTTTTATAAATTTTTAATACATCAAACATTTTTAAGATTCTATATTAAATTTTATAATAATTTATTAAAATCTTGATAAATTTCAGTTCCATATATCTTAATCAATATATTAGATTTAATACAAGTAACTTAAATATTTATTAAGTTTAATAACATTTTCATTAACATGGAATATTAATATATTTTGAATTATAATATTAAGGTTTAATAATCATATTAGCAAACTTCAGTAACCGTTATTTTAATCTTAAGAATTTCTGTATTAATTTTAATAATTTTTTATTAATTTCAATAATTTTTTATATTAAATAAGTTTAAGTGACATTATTCTTAAATTTAAGATACATTTTTATCTTAAATATGTATTAAATTTAAGAATATTTTTAACAGTGTAGTAGCATTTATTAGATGCAACATAGTAGGAATTACTAAAGTCTTTATAAGTATTTTAACTATTTTTTTAAAACTATACTAACCAAAGTTTTAAGACTTTTAAGAGGACGTTACATCTCTCTATCCTTTTCTAATTAAAAAATGTAGGTTTTCGGAAAAACTAGTGATTATTGATAAAAATTAAGAGTTGTCCGCAACTTGCGCAGTACAAAGCAATATTTTTTCTGATAAGAACAAATTAATTTTGATACTTTGTTTTCAAGAAAAGTTTGACATACTTAAAAAATCATATTCTCTAGTCTAACCAGGAGAGTGTCTGAGTTGCGGGTCATAGATCTTGATGAAACTTTGGGATAAGTATTTAGGTACAAAAATATGAGTAAAGCCACAGCGGTACAGTCTAACGCTTTGAAAAACTGAAGTTATGGGGACGATTATAGTCTTATTTTCGGAAAAATATGAAAAAAGAACTCCTAATTGAAGTGTAAATAATTCTGACTAGAAATGTCTTTAATAAATCTGCAATAACTAAAATGAAAGCAGAGAAAGCAAGCTTTAATTTTCCAGTTTCCGAATTAAAAAATAATAATTAAAACTAAAGTTATGCTTATTGAAAGTTGAGCAGTAAGAGAGTACCAAAAATAGTCTAAATTTTGAAGAATGGTGATTCTTAGTCCTTTTTTTATGCTTAACTTTGAACAAGCATAACTTTAGTTCTAATTATTATTTTTTAATTCGGAAACTGGCAAATTAAAGCTTGCTACGTTTGTGAACTCTATTAATATGCAAATTGATAGTATTATTTATTGTGCAGTTTTTGGGGTTAGAATCTATTCATCGTGTGCCACTGAATGCCTACCAGAGAATCTAGGTTTATTTGTTATGTTGCTGTAGTAAAGAAGAGAAACAGCACATTGGTAAAACTTATCCTTACGTAATAGAGCCAACTATGTTTTTTTCTCAGTGTACATTGCTATCCTTGTTGGTTATACACAATTTTACAGGGCTATATCTTAGAAATCATAAGACATCATTTGAAAAGATTTCCGTATAACTAGTTATTAAATTATTATTTAATAACTATTTATTATAATTTAATAGCTATTTATGTGGGAATGTATTAATTGATTTTTTGGTCTTTTTTTTTATGTAAATTTTTGATTAATAAAATATTTTTAATATTGCGAGGTATTTTTCTTAAATAGCGCTTTCATTTCAGGTCGTGTGCGTTTATTGCTTTCAAAAGGTCATTCATGTTACAGACCTCGTCGTGATGGTGAACGAAAACGCAAATCAGTTCGTGGATGCATTGTTGATGCCAATTTATCAGTTTTGGCACTTGTAATTGTTAAAAAAGGAGAACAGGTATGTTACAATTTTTCATATAAAATAAAATTAAAAACAAAAAATTTTATAAAATGTAGCTTTATATTTTAAGAGGAGGTCACGTATCTCTGTCCTTTTTTAATCAAAGAATTGAGTTTTTTTACAGAAACTAATAACTTTAGCAAAAAATGAAGAGAAAGCCGCATCTCGTAATAAAAAAAGCAATATTTTCTTTGATAAGAAAAAATTAATTTTATTGCTTTGTTCTCAAGAATACCTTGAAAAACATAAAACATAGAGGTTAGGGTGGACAATTTGGTTTTTCAAGGTTTTCTTGAGAACGAAGCAATAAAATTAATTTTTTCTCATCAAAGAAAATATTGCTTTTTCTGATACAAGATGCGGCTTTCTCCTTATTTTTTGATAAAGTTATTAGTTTTTGTAAAAAAATCATTTTTTTGAGTAGAAAAGGACAGAGATACGTGACCTCCTATTAAGAGCATTTTTATTTTAATAGATAGTTGTAGATACAAAATACAAACGTATTATATACATTTTAAGGTGTAATGTCTTTAAACTTGAAATACTTTAAATTTTTTGAATCAATTTAAAATTTTTTAATCTTACAAAATTAATATTAAAACACTAATTTTAACCTAAAATTCAATTCAGAATTAGCGTAACAAAGCTTGCTAAAGAGTTTTATTAGAAAGCTTTGTTGCAGCCTTTGTCTTCAACTTGGCTTTTAATCTTTTTGTTCCGTAAGTACCACCCTCGTCATGTCAATGTATTATCCCATCGTTCTTAATCGAAAGTTTGTTTTTACACGACTACATGCTTGATTTTGTTGACATGCATTTTGTTTGTTAAAGCACATTAAATTTTAAATTTTCGTTATTCCCTCTTTGATCAGATTTTATGATTCCCTTTTTGATTTGATTGATGACCTTTTTTTTAAAATTGTTATAAAACACTAATATTTTGTACTTTTCTTGACATTTTTTTACTATAAATCCTATTTTTTATTAAAATTTGCTTACATTTTCACATTTACTTGAAAAGAAAACGTCACTTTAACAGAATACGAAGCAAATATAACTTTTTTTTTTAATTTATCAATTATTAATTTATATACATTGACTCCCCTGCGACCGGCACCAAATCGAAAAGCATGTTTTTAAATGTGGAACTGGACAAGTTATCTCGTCATTCGGCGCAGGGGCGTTAGAAATTAAATTTCGGTCTCAGATACTTTAATAATTGAACTTCAATATAAGATAATCCGGTATTAAGAGCAGGCCGGATTCGCTGTCCTTATCTAATTAAGATTTTTATTATTTACTCAAGTATTAATCGGTGTATCTGCAAATTGAAGGTTGAGCGCAATAGATATTATTATTACAAATACGTATGCACAAGAAAAAAATCTACCGCTTTGTTTTTGAGAAAAGTAAGGAACGCGAAAATATTATAAACATGAACTTTTACTTCAGCGTTCCTTACTTTTCTCAAAAACAAAGCGGTAGAATTTTTTTTTCTTGTGCATGGATGTTTATAATAATAATATTTATTGCGCTCAACCTTTAACGGGATGTCGGAACTGCAACAATCGAGTTTCGCTTTTCTTATTTTATTAATATCTTTTCCAATTCATAAATTAAACAAATATAATGACTTGTCCGCACTTAAGCTATGTTAATAGAATAATTTTTGTTAAAATAAAAAATTATTTAGACTTGTTATTTTTTTATGAGCTTGGATTGGAAATTAGATATCGAACTCAACAAACTTAACCTTAAAATACGATACATTGAAAGTTTGTAGTATAACTTTTTGTGTATAGTATTTTGGTGGATTTCTTGAGTTGTCCGCACTAGAGTTTAATCTTACAAATTTTTTCTTTGCAGTAAAAAAAATCGATTAAACGCATCGTTTATTCATAAGTTAGGATTGTAAATATTATCAGGAGGCGCGCAGCTTCGTCATGCTCTTAATTTAAAGATACACCGATTAATACTTAAGTAAATAACAAAAAAACTCAATTGTTACTCGGTCGGTATTAGATTCTACTCTGGCCTGGTCTTAAAAGAAGTTTTTTCCGAAGATTAAAAGTTTACGTAAATGTACGTTAGAGCTTTAGCTTCTTACGAAGAGGGGAGAATGTTTCATCTTTCCTAAGTAAAGAGAAAATTAATTCGCTGAGTTAAGAGGAGGTCACGTATCTCTGTCCTTTTCTAATTAAAGAATTGAGTTTTTTACAGAAACTAATAACTTTAGCAAAAAATGAAGAGAAAGCCGCATCTCGTAATAAAAAAAGCAATATTTTCTTTGATAAGAAAGAATTAATTTTATTGCTTCGTTTTCAAGAAAACCTTGAAAAACTTAAATCATAGAGGTTAGGGTGGACAATTTAGTTTTTCAAGGTTTTCTTGAAAACGAAGCAATAAAATTAATTTTTTCTTATCAAAGAAAATATTGCTTTTTTTGATACAAGATGCGGCTTTCTCTTCATTTTTTGAGAAAGCTATTAGTTTTTGTGAAAAAATCATTTCTTTGATTAGAAAAGGACAGAGATACGTGACCTCCTCTTAACATTTTCGTAATAGAAAAAATTTACTGTATCGCAGCTAAATATTAACGATTTTGGCGTTTCTTTTTTTTAATTTGGGGTAGCGCGAGATAATATATAATACAAACCATTATAAAAGTTTTATTAAGAGAACATACCTGTACTAATGAATATTGCCTATCTTTCATTTTATTGCCAAATTTCAGGAAAAGAAATACATTAGCTTGTAGTATGTACCATAAAGATTTATCACTTAAATTTCCAAATAAATTCGTTAGTTATTGAGAATTTTGGGTTTTAATATTATATATTAAAATTTTTTGATTTTATATTAGAAATCCAAAATTTTAAAGAAATAATTAGTTTATTTACAAATTTAGCAGAATCATGTTCATAGAACACATTAGAAGGTAATGCATTTCTATTTGTAAAATTTTGCGATAAAATGAAAAGATAGTCAATATTTATGAATACAGGTGTAATGTTCTTTTTACATCTTACTTAAATAAGCAAATAAATTTGTGATGAACAATTAAAGAATAACCTTTTTTAAATGTTTTATATAAATAAAATTATTTATATGGTCAATGTCCCAAGTACTACTAATTTAAGGTTAGGCGTGATGTGAATTAATAAAAATATATATATTTCAACATGCGCAATTTCGATGAAAATATTATCAAATATTTACATTATTAAAATGTTTCAAAATAACTAATCATTATTTATAAATAATTTCATATCCTATTGTAAAACACCCACTACTCATCGAAAAGTAGTAGGTCCAGACTACTAATTCATCGTTTGTGCTAACCACTACGTACAGTTTTTCTTCTTAATTTCATATTTGCCATCAGATATTTCTAATAATAGACGGTGAAATCAGTTAATTAAACTTTATTAAACATTAAAGTATAAAAAAATTATTTTAAAATAATTATATAGAATCTATTAAAAAAAAATTATATTGAGTTTATTGAAAAAAATTATTTTAAAATAATTATATAGAATCTATTAAAAAAAAATTATTTTGAGTTTATTGAAAAAAATTATTTAATGATTATTATAGAAAAATTATTCGAAGTTAATTGTCAAAAAATGAATTGAAATTTATTGTAAAAAATTTATTTATGTTTGATGAAAAAAAATCTATTTAGAAATTGTAAAAAAAAGCACCTTGAAAAGACTCAAAAGAAAAGATGTAAATATAACCTTTTTCTGATTATGTTAAGATGAAAAAATTTGAAGAATTAAACTTACAACATCAATCGATCACAACAAAAATAATTTTGTTACGTATCAAGCTAATAATAATTCATTATTGAAACGTCAAAATATTTAAACAAGGACTTAAAATATTACATTTAGTTTGGTCTTTTTTATGATGCAACCACTGCTCAGCCTTTACTTTCGTGAAAACGTACAAAAATTTCATAGTACACTCACAATTCACTCAGAATTATTGCTTTTAAAATTGATTATGTAAAAAATTCCACAAAAAATGTCTTAATTTAATCAAATGTTAAGAATCAATACCCACCTGTTTAACATACGCGCTTGGTCAAGGCACGCCATTACGAGTAAAACCGAAGCTCCAGTATTGATTTTTTTTTTTAATTCCTGCTACCTTTTACTGCCCAGAAATGTAGCGCAATCTAAGCGGGGATATTTGAATTATTTAAAATAATTTTTTTGTTTGCGTTATAACCAATATATTATTTTTCGCAATCTAAAGAATAAAAAACGTCTAGCAGTTGGGTCGCGAGTAGCGATTGGGACGTTGACCATATAACTTAATGTAAAATTTAAAACAAATAATTTTTATAAGGTCAATGATAAAATTGTAGAGGTAATAGCATTGTAGATACATATTTCACAAAGTCACTCGTTTTAGTATTATATTGAAGTAAACACCTATTATATTTATTAAATTGAACTCGTTGTAACTCGACATTACTATTACATTACATTCAATGAAGAAACCAAAACGGGGCCCGTATTCACGCGCGCGTCTCCACTGGGAAAAACCAAGGTGTATATAATTAGATAGTAGAGAGGGACGTCGAGAGGGCGCTAGTGTCTCTAGCAATAAGACTAGAAATTAACTAAGGCTGTGCGCCTATTCTTAACACTCCCTCCCGCACATCTTCAGTTGAATAAATTAAATTGAATTAAAGGACGTAAAGACTGCTCACGGATGAATAGTGTCCTTGGATCATAGGGCCTGTAACAGAAGAGAACAACATAAATTTATGCATTATTTTATTTTCATATAAGTTTCATGAATTTGAATATGACTCGAAAGTCAAAGACTTTATAACGCCTTGGTGGCGATGTAGAAGTTAAGTGCAGAAGGAGACTAGGATCTGGAAATAAGCCAAAGACTATATAAGTTAGATGTAACTTTATTAGAGAGCCAATGCGACTAAGCGCAGTGGCTGGCGGAACAAGACTGAAGTACAGGCAAGCAGTCTCGGAGCTGCTTCTTCCTCGTCTGATATGAGCCTGCGCAGAGGCGTTCTCATGTATACGCTGACATGTGTATTGGTGCGCTTACAGCGCCATACGCATACATACAAGTGTGAGTGTCCCCACATCACTCCCCCCCAACAATTAAATTTTGTTAAGGATAATTTTATTTACAGAGTTGCAAAAAGGTGCATATTTTTATATCACAGATAGGTTAACAATCAGTCTTTTTTATATGAAGTTAACAATAAAAAGTTGAAATAACAATATAAGTTATAAATCGCATAACACTGAGTTTAAAAAGATCGCATTAAAATTTGTATAAATATTCGCATTGACATTAAAGTCTCATAAAAAATAAATATAAAAGATCGCACTAACATTATGAATATCGCAGTTATTAAAAGTACATAACAATTACAAGTGTTTAACAGTCTTTCAAGATTTATTTATTTTTTTTTTTTTTTTTTTTTTTTTTTTTTTTTTTTTTTTTTTTTAGAAGTCTTTATTACAGTGAAAACTGTTAATACTATTAGTTTTTGTAGTCTATAAATCCTTTAGGATTTACATAAGATTTTTCCTTAGAGGATTTGCAAAAAATGCTTTATTGCAGTAAAAACTGTTAATGTTTGTTAGCTATTTATCGCTATTATTGATTAATTCACTTAAAGTGCAGTGAAATAGGAACTTTTTATACAATTGTGCTATACCCAAAAAATGGTACGCACGGAACAAGTTTAGTGCTTGTTGCGGATTGCATTAAGGTACTTGAGTATATTTACATATTATGCACTTATAGTGCTTTACTTTCAAGTATGAGCGCAGTTATGTACTACATTAGATTCGCTGTGAAATATTACAAAAGATTTACATATTGCAGAATTTTTCGTGCATTAGTTATTGCAGTCAAATGCACTATAAGGTTACAGATTATGCTTGTGTGTGTGTACAACTCACTAAATTATAATTTGTTGACAAGAGTGGTTGATGCGTTGCAATTTTTTAGTTTGTCAAGATAATTATTACTTATTAGATTAAGTAGCATCAATTTATTATAATACAAATTGCTCATTTGGCGTATGCTAAGTTGCATGAATCAAAAGTAAGAGTTGAGTGTACAAAATGCAAAATGCAGACTGCATATTATGATTAAGTAATTAAGATTTTAAGTAGTGCACTTGACTGTTTTTAAAAAAAAAAAAAAATTATTATAAACGTGAGTTTACTTTGCTTTACTTTAAAGGTAATGCGTTGGCTAGAACGCAATTTATTGCAAGAATGTGACTCTGTGTAAAAAAAAAAAAAATAGAAAAAAGGAATGAACAGAGTACAAAAAATATAAAAAGTGAAGTGAAATAAACCGGTTAATTAACTATTGCACAATTACAAGGGTGTTAGTAAGAGGTACGCGGGTTTGGACCGCTATGGATCTAGTTGTAAAAGACCCAAACTTCAAAACGCTTGTAATGTGAAGACCCAGATGTTATGGGATTCTTCTGCGTGACGTAGGCGCCGAGGTTGATAAGCTGCCTACGCATGGTGTCACGCATGCAAATCTTGCAGTTGAGCGCTAGGAAGTTGAATGAGGGCACCCTGGTGATGACGTCCATAATAAAGCGTGGGCTAAACGCTCTGTTACCTTTGTTATTCTTCCCCAAGGTGTTGGTAATAGTGACGTCACGTACTTGGAGGGAAGAGAGAGACTCCAAGGTGTCCTCAATGCCACGATGGTAAGGCAGTTTCAGCGTGGTCAGATGTTGAAGACCCGAGAAATTCAATCTTCGCTGGGGAATGTCCAAACCCGTGTAATCGACCACGCAAAGCACTGGAGCATGGTTTAAAAAATTTTGCAAGTGCTGCTCAGCGAATCTACTGCCTTTAAGAGGCGGCCGTATAGTTCTGTCCTTGTCTAATCTAAATTTTCTTTATTATTAATAAATTAAATATTTTTATAGAAAAGTAAGACAACCGCCCAATAGAGCAAAAGACAAGCAAACGATTCTTTTTAATGAAAAAATATGAAATTTTGATTATTTTTCGAGTGAAGTCTGAAACGGAAAACAATCGAACTTGATTGAGTTGATTCAACTGTTTTTCCGTTTCAGACTTCACTCGAAAAATAATCAAAATTTCATATTTTGTCATTAAAAAGAATCGTTTGCTTGTCTTTTGCTCTATTGGGCGGTTGTCTTACTTTTTTATGAAAATATTTAATTTATTAATAATAAAGAAAATTTAGATTAGACAAGGACAGAATGATACGGCCTCCTCTTAAGGCTCAACTCCATTAAAGAAGGAAGAGTATGGAGGTCTGGTTAATGAATAAAGTCCAGCGGTTCGGCGGTCGTGGTGTTATACTCCATGCGGAAGGTGCTCAAGGAGTTAAGCTCAGTGAACACCCATACAGGGAGCTGCCACATCTGCAACATTGGGTCGATGTTGGAACAATCCACCAGGCTAAGCTCAGAAATGTTATCATTGTCCTTAAGAGGAGGCCGTATAGTTCTGTCCTTGTCTAATCTAAATTTTCGTTATTATGGCTAAATTAAATATTTTTATACAAAAGTAAGGGCAGAGCCCAATAGATTTAAGAATGAGCAGACGATTCTATTCTATGAAAAAATATAAAATTTTCATTAGTTTTCAAGTGAAGTCTGAAACGGAAAAAGAGTTAAATTTGATTGAAGTGTTCAACTCTTTTTCCGTTTCAGACTTCACTCGAAAACTAATGAAAATTTTATATTTTTTCATAGAATAGAATCGTCTATTCATCCTTAAATCTATTGGGCTCTGCCCTTACTTTTGTATAAAAATATTTAGTTTACTAATTATAACGAAAATTCAGATTAGACAAGGACAGAACTATACGGCCGCCTCTTAAGAAACTCGATTAAAAATTTCAGACGCAACTGTGGACACTGTACGAACCTTAAAGAAGTGAGCATACAAGTAGCCTGGCGGTTGAGCCATGGGATCCAAATGCGCTCGTCGGAGTTATCCTCCTCGCGCTTCTTCTCCCAAGCAAGACGAACCATCGGGTTATCATGGACGGCAAGATGCTTGACACCTTCAAGGCTAACCCGACTCTCGAAAAACCCGGTAGTTTTTCCAATAATCAATCCTTCAATGGTGGAGAATCGGGATAGCATCTCCAGTGCCGTAGGCGTTACCACAACGCCGCGCAAATCAACGCCCGTTAGATGTATCCGCTCCTCCCGAACCGACGGGTTAACTAAATTAATATCCAACAATTTTTGGAGCTCGGACACATCTATGGGCCACCACTCGCGGATGGTGATGCTAGAAAAGTAAAATTGGTGCGCATCTTTAAGCATTCTTTGCCATCCATTTTCCGTCTGGTATCGCTCGCTACCCGAATCAAAGTGCAGGTGGCCTAATTTGTAATGAACCTTGCGCCATCCTTCGAATGCAGTGACTAGTGCCAACTTGGAGTCATTGTCCAAGTGTTTAACAATGCATCTAACAATAGGATCAAGACGCAGGGCTGCAAGGCAGGCAGAAGTAGGGTCTTGAGGGACCTGTACCACCGGTTGTGAATCGGTGGCTGTCAAAAAATTCCTAGCTGGACATACTTTTACGTATCTCCTGCATACCTTGCCCCCACATTCCTTTTCAAAAAAAAGTTTATTTAAAAGGGCGTCGCACTGCATTCTAGTTGACGACGCGGGGTTATCGCAGGTCACCCGCGCACTACACCTCGAACCCTTGACAAAGATCGCATTGATCTTAAACTCCTTCTGTCCACGAGCGATCAGCATGTCGCCCAAAACCTTTTTCGAAACTTTATACATGTTATACACTAACAGGGTACATACATGCTGACCGCCTATGAACAAGATAGGAAGGCGACGATCATAGGTAGGTGGAGTGCACGGGTAAGTGCGTAGGGAGGCACGAACGGCGGCGTTCATGGTCTCGGTTAAGATTCGCAGGTATTCTTCTTTGAACTCCGAGAGATAGAGCTCCGCCATACGAAGATGGTGTCTCGTAGGAGAGCCCTCTGGTGTTGCCACAATGGCATTGAGAAGACTCTCATGTAGACGGAGGATCTCTGCGGAGACATCCTGTGTTCTGACCCAACCGCTATGGGAAGACATGTCTTCTAGCAAGCTGGACCAGCAGGAGCTAGAGAACAGACAAAAAGGCATTTTGATTAGTTATACTCAAATATTTAGTAAGGAGGCATTTAATATCCTCCAGTTCTCTAGCGACATTTCGCTTGCGTTTTTTATACAATTTAGGAAATGAGTGCGAGGCTTTACATATGTATTCAACCGAGATTTGATCGCTAAATCTAACTTTTCTATCTACCTCCCTATTTTCTATTGAATTAATTTTATTTCTTTTAAGGATGTTGGGAATGAATTTTTTTTTTTTAGGTAAGGAGGGAGTTGCTTGTGGATGAATGACAGAGGAAGGATTGTCTTTATTGAGAGTGGAAGTTTCTGAAGCTTCTATGCATTCCGGTGCATCAATAATTTGATTACTATGAGTTATTTCCGGAGGCGCGCTTTCATCTATTATCCTATCACTAGACGCTTGAATGTCGCTGCTAACGCTGCGATCATCCCCCCGGCGACAACTCGTCCATGTCATCATCCCTATGTACAAGAACTTCGTGTGTGATAACAGGAGGCTCGGCAACGGAATCTGATTTACCGACGCGAGATGGCTCTTGGCCATTTGTTTCAGTTGCACAGGGTGCAGTGTCATTAGTCTGAGAGAGTGGGGATCGCAAGGTCCTATCCTCCGCGCTATTATCACAGTCTTCATTTATTGACTGCTGTGTCAAAAAATTATCTAATTCGCAGTTATCATCCTGCACTTTATTTTTATCTACAACGGAGGGAGGAAGTCGCGAAGCCTCACTCTCTGCGTTATCGACGAGTTTGCGCACCGTGGCGCTTGTAGGTAAGTTAAAATTCGGAGATAAAAACTGTTGCAGGGACCTTCCATATGCCTTGATGTCAGAATTAGAATTTATATTTGCATCTATGTCGTTACATTCTTCGGTTAAAAAGTACGCTGGTTTAAGACGTTCTAAGTTTACAACGACATGTTTGCCGTTTTTCTCTAAGGTAAAAGTGCGCCCATCTTGATGACGCGAGACAACCTTATACGGACCGGTGTATGGTTGTGTGAGTGGCGATTTTACGGCTCTCACTCTTTCGAACACGTGAGTGCAGGTGTTGAGATCTTTAAAGACGAAAGGTTTGGCGGAAGTTTTATGTACTACCGGAACTGGTTTCATTTGCGCGATATAATCCCGAAATTCCGATAAAAAGATGTTATCATTAAAGCCGCGGGTGTCGCGAAACTGCAAGATATCGCCCGGAACGGTTAATTTTGTGCCATACACAAACTCTGCTGGACTAGCATCCGTATCTAGGCGTATTCTAGTACGCAATCCCAATAAAACACTTGAAAGAACTTTGGTCCATTCATGAGTTTGTGCAAGACACATTAATGCAGCTTTTAATTGTCTCTCGATCATGCCGTTTGCCTGCGGATGGTAAGCAGTCGTACGCGTTCGATTACAGCCTATCAGTTCTAAGAGTGAGGTGAAAAGCTGAGATTCAAATTGCCGCCCCTGATCCGTGGTTATTGTTACGGGTGCACCGAATCGCGCTACCCAAGTATCAAAAAATGCGCGCGCAACCACCGGCGCCGTAATATCGTGTAGAGTTACCGCCTCTGGCCAGCGCGAGAATCTATCTATCATCGTGAGCAGATACTTGTAGCCTTCACTCGAGGGCAAGGGACCTACAATATCGATGTGCACATGCGCAAATCTCGCGTCTGGTTCAACGAAGTGCAGTGGCAAAAACTTATTCTGGCGAGAAACTTTAGCGCGTTGACAATCTAAACAGTTTTTGCACTGCTCTTTTACCTCTTTAGCCATATTAGGCCACACATAATGCTGTCTAACTAACCTATCGGTTACACGGCCCGAAGGGTGCGCGTTGTTAATATGAAAAATTTTAAATACTTCACGTCTAAGTATCTCGGGTATAAATGGTCGAAAGGTTTGCGCGTCGAAGTTGCAATAGATGGCTGTTCGATTGGGTCCCCAGCGCAGCTTAGTTAATTTTAGAGGGTGATTCAAATCCGCAATTATCTCTTTTAATTCGTCATCGCGTTCCTGCTCTTGTGAAATTTCTTCAAGAGTAAAAAATGTTGGAAAGTTGAATGTCGTGATACTTGCGAGGGTCTTTTTTACAAAGGGTTCTCCAGTTTATGCCTCATTGTTCCAGTCAAAAGAGGCTGGCGCAATGGAAGGATCAATACGCGAGAGCGAGTCTGCGACCACATTGTCTTCGCCCCGCAAGTAACAAATTTCCGTATTGAACTGCGATATAAACGACAATTTACGCGCGCGCAATGGTGTACACGTGTCTAAGTTTTGCCCGAGCGCGTAGATTAGCGGTTTATGATCAGTAAAAACTTTAAAATTACGACCCTCCAGAAAATAGCTAAAATACTTTAAAGCTTCATAAATTGCCATTAATTCGCGATCGTAAGCGCTGTACTTTGATTGCGCGGGAGTGAACTTCCTGGAGAAAAATGCTAGTGGCTGCCAACTGCCATCCACACATTGCTCCAAGGAAGCACCCATGGCGAAATTTGAGGCATCCGTGGTTACGCGTATTTCTGCGTCTGCGCACGGATAAGCTAAACTGGTAATATTAGTTATGTCTATCTTTGTCTTTTCGAAAGCCTCTAGTGCGTCTGGGGTCCAAATTATCGGTGTTTTATCCTTCTTTTTGTTAGTTTTTATGAGCGCGTGCAGATGGCGCTGCGTTTCTGCCGCTTGAGGGGTTGCCTTTCTATAAAAGTTAACTAAACCGAGGAATCTACGTAATTCATCTACGGTTCGCGGTTGTGGAAAATTTTTGATTGAATCGACCAACTTTGGGTCAGGCTTAAGGCCTTCTTTATCGATCGTGTGCCCGAGAAAAACTAAACTTTCGGCTCCGAAGATGCATTTTTTTAAATTTAGATGCAAATGGAAGTTCTGCAATCTTTCAAGCACTATATTTAAGTGCTTCTCATGTTCCTCGGGTGAGGCGGACGCCACTAGGATATCGTCGATGTAGGCAAAGACGAAATCTAAATCTCCCAGCGCAAGGTTGACGTACCTTTGAAACGTTTGCGACGCGTTTCTAAAACCGAAAGTCATGACGAGAAATTCGTACAGACCAAACGGTGTAATTACTGCCGTTTTGGGGATGTCATCTGGAAAGATGGGTATCTGTAAGAGCGCGCTTTCCAGGTCTAAGGCGGAGAAAATAGTTTTACCGTGTAAATTACTCGAAAAATCGTGCAAATTCGGTATGGGGTATCTATCCGGTACCGTTACCTCATTTAATTTCCGATAGTCTCCGCAGACTCGCCATTCCCCGTTTTTTTAGGCACTATGTGTATGGGTGTAGCCCAAGGACTTTTCGAGGGTCTACACACACCTAACCTACACCACTCTTCAAACGCTGATTTAGCTACTTTAAGTTTTTCTGGGTGTAAGCGTCGCGGTTTCTGCGCACAAGGAGGACCTGTGGTCTTAATGTAATGATAGATGCCTCTCTTTTTTAGAGATTTTGGACTATCAACGCCTATTACCGTAGGAAATTTGTTTAAAATATGTGCATACTTGATCTTGGGGTCAATCAAAGAGATTTGTAAGTCAGGAACGGCTTTGTTAAATCCATTGATTGTTTCATTCGTACTTGCATTTATTAGTAATTTTTTCTTAAGATCTGGTAGAAGATGAAAATGATTTAAAACATCCCCTCCCAATATAGTATAAGGGACATCTGCGATAGTAAAAAGCCATAGCAGTTCCTGAGTGAACCCAAAATCAAGTTTTTTCGGAAATTTCCGCGCCCGAGTCAATTAAAAACACCTCATTGGTGGTTTTATCTTTTACGTGGAGACGCACTGAATTAGTCCCGGCCACGCTGGTCTCCATGACGCGCCGAGTTTCTAGTTTAACGAATCTTTGACGTTTTCTTTGTTACCATCCGAGCTTGTTCTATCTTTATTTCTCGCGTTTTGTTGATCTGGTTTAATGGAGTTATCCACCCAGTCACACGGCTTTGTACATTTAAATGCGTTTTTACCGTATTTACTATGATGGTAACAATAATGTCTACGGTCTTTACTTTTGCTACGTCCGCGCCCTCCTGCTTTATTACCTTCATGCCAAGTTTTATCTTGCGAGCGTCTTTTAAGAGTATTACGTTGACTTACGAGCGCGTCGACTTTAGTCATCATTTCCGTCAAAATGTGTGTTTCATTTTGTTTAATTTCGTGAATCGCGTTATGATTTGCATGTAAGTCGGCATGTATTTGATCAGCAAGCTCGACCGACGCCATTCCGTTTTCAGGTGTTACGTCTTCTCGTATAAACGGACGGATGTTGCCTGGTAGATTGGCTCTCCAAGCTTTGAGAATCGACGCGCGTGGCATTTGTTCTCACGCAAGATTAATCAGCTCGTATAAATATTCCGATGGCTTTCTTGTTCCGATTTGACAACCGCGAAATAATGTCTGTAATTTAGAATCTTGCGATTGCGTATATTTTTTAATTAAGATGTCTTTAATCCCGGTGTAACGATGATTAGGTCTTAGCAATTTGGTGCTATTAGATATTTCATCAACGATACTATTGCTAAGGTTAGGCATGACGTTTACGAATTTAATATTGTCGTCCGTTATGTTTTGTATCGATAGTTGATACTCGAACATTTCGAACCATGTTACCGGATCGTGTTGCCAGAAGGGCATTTTAATTGGTTTAAATTTTATATTAGCCGCGACCGACGGTTGAGTATTATGATTCTGTGTGTTTATGTTGGGCGTATTTGTTGTGTATACGGGAAAGGTTACAGGATAGTTAAAATTCGAGAAAGTTCGGTTATTTGTTATTAAAGGTTGTGTTTCTTGTGTTTGGAATGTTTGATATTGAATTGAAGGTCGTGCTTTGTTCTGTAGGAAAAAGGTGTGATGTTTGTTTATGTGTTGTTGTAGAGGCCGATGGAAGGTTATAATGACTTTGAGTGTTTCTTGTATTTTCGAAAAGTCTAGAATTTAAATTTTGCTGAGTCTTTAACGAATTTTCATTTCTCGCTTGATTTAATACAAGTGCTTTTAATGACTCTATTTGCTCTGTTAAATTATTAATTTGTTCGCTGTGCGAATTTTGCATTAGTTTAATTTTATTACTCAAAGTTTTTTCCATCCTTTCATAAGCCTCTCGTGGAACTGTTTTTTCGTTTGATATGTTATGAGAAGGTGGTCTAATAGATAAAAGCCTATTCTGATCGAAACTATGCGCGGTTCTTTGTCTATTCGTTAATAAGGATTTTTCAAACGTTTTTTGATTTTTATTAATAATTGAGTTTGTTAAATTTACATGAAACCCGGTGGGCGAACTGTCGGAAACGATTGGTCCTATAGCATTTTCTAGAGTTCCCAGGACGCCCCCGTGACCCGAGTACATGCTCTCTGAAGGAGAGCTGTTCTGTTGCATACGTAACGCGTTTTCCGTACGTTCCGTGTTGCCGGGCTCGCTGTTTTTAGGAGGTGTATGAACTACTTTGGGAGGCATTTTTGCGGACGAGCGGTCGCAAAAGAGGGAATAACGCTTTTTAAGTCTATGTAGTGACCAGTTCGAGAAAACTCTTTCCGAATATTATACGAAATATGATTTTATGCTTAAATAGATAATAAGGAGGCGTCTTGTGTAATCGGGTTTTATCTCCACGTGCTCAGCGTGAGAGACCTCATGTGGTCGACGACTGATGCACAAAAAGGCTATCCGATGCACAAGCGCAAATAATTGATAATACGCGCACTCGCTGTGCGAGTGAAAAATCGGAGAGAATTTCTCACGTGGCCAACTACCGGATAAGAGCAATTGCGGCTTTCTCGTCTATTACCGAGTTAAAATAATATAGAGAAGGCTCTTGGCACTCGCACTACTCTCGATAGTCCCCGTTTGAGATCCGGAGGAATCGACGAAGGAGCTTTCTTAAGCAATGCCAGCGCTTCGAGTTGAAGTGAGATTTTCTCACAATGATAAAGAAAAAGTATATATATTTTAAAGTATCTTAAAATTTTAGGACAAGAAATCCTCAATTGTGCACAGTTAAAATTTTATATGTTAAAAGAAATATATGTAGATATATGTATAAAAAATAAAAAAAATATATGTGTATATAGACAAAAATACAATTAAATAAATGTATAAAAGGTTAAATACGACACAAACACATATGACTAGTTTTTTATATTGCACTTCAGCGAATCTTATAAGAAATTCTATACTAGGTTAAATTATGCTAATTTGTCTAGAGTCGACTTTTCGTTATTTTTTACAATTAAATAACTCAAAATTCAAATACGAAAAACAAAATTAATGCTAGCTAGTTGACGCGAAAAACCGACTCCTCGCATTCCGCATTCGCTTAAAGTTGAAAGATGTTCCACGATGACCTTGAGGTAGTTGTTTCGATATTAAATTTTGACCGTTTATACTAGTTAAAAGTACGCGTTTTTGCTAGACTTAAAACTGGCCGTTTCTTTGTCTTTAGAAGCAATATCGCGTGACTACCGGTCAAAAAAGAAATTAATATGCCAGACAAAATGCGTACATAACCTATGTCGCGTGTCTTAGGGCATAAAAATTATTGTATAACAATGATTTTTTTTAGTTTCTAATAAAGCGACATACGCGAGAAAAGAAATTTTCCAACGCCAGACGCAATGCGTACATAACCTATACGCGCGTCAACGGCGTGCTTTTTCACAAATGTGATAGATAAATTTCACTCGCGATTTGCTCTACTATAACGGCCACAACACGCACTGCCGTGAACAAAGAAAATTTTCACGTAATTATGCGTGTCAAAAATTAATGGCGCCACGTGGCCAAGATTCTCTAGAGAAAGGTTTTTTGTGCGAATTTTTGCACTTTAACACTTTTATTCGCGCACTCGCGATTTTCTATTAGAGAAGAATAAAACATATAAAAGAGAGTGCACTTTAGCAACTCTCGCTACCTTAAGAAGAAGTACCACGATGCTCCGGACAAAGACGTTGAGGCAGATGCCGCAGAAAAAACGTCTTCCACTTAGAGCTCGTAGGGGCCGTGCGATGCGTGCGTGCGATGTTCCGCCTTTCTAGTCCCAGCAGAGAGAAAGAGAAGACTCCTTGTGCGTGTGGATGAGCGACGAGAGCAGCAAAAATTCGATGTTTGACCAGCAAACAGAAAACCCAAAATGGCGGAATTTCGAGGCGTCCCTCTTGGTCCGTCGCTTGGTTGACAAAATGGCTGCCTGGTCGTCGCTGAATCCTTCAGTCGGGGTCACCAGATATAACGCCTTGGTGGCGATGTAGAAGTTAAGTGCAGAAGGAGACTAGGATCTGGAAATAAGCCAAAGACTATATAAGTTAGATGTAACTTTATTAGAGAGCCAATGCGACTAAGCGCAGTGGCTGGCGGAACAAGACTGAAGTACAGGCAAGCAGTCTCGGAGCTGCTTCTTCCTCGTCTGATATGAGCCTGCGCAGAGGCGTTCTCATGTATACGCTGACATGTGTATTGGTGCGCTTACAGCGCCATACGCATACATACAAGTGTGAGTATCCCCACAACTTCATTAAAATATTAACAATCTGATATTTTAATCCAACTATCCGTCCCTAACCAACTAGCTGGAAATACTCTCGTGAAATACTCCTTTCTATCTAAACTTTGTCTAAACTCTCGTTTTTAGTAATATGATTATCACAATACCATTAGTGTAAACTCATTTCTCAAGACTTGTTTATTGGGATTTCAAATGGACAGATAGTGGGGGAAATATGGCGCCGATAAAAGTCGAATTTCATTACTAAAGTTCAGCTCTCGTCGACGCCATTTTTCCCCCACTATCTGTCCATTTTAAATTCCAATAGTTAAACTCCTTTTAAACTCGTCATAAGTTGTAATCAGCCAATAAGATTTAATTACTCATCAATCTATATTTTATCCTTCGAGCATATACTACTGGAGGAAGCCTCCCAGCTATTAACTGCGTTACAAGGCGAAGAGAGAGAAAGCCTCTATTTTGGTACGTGCTATCTCTCTCACACTTTTTTAGTGGGGAACAGAAGCAGCCAATCAAATCAGGCTAGAGAGAGACAGCACGTACCAAAATAGAGGCTTTCTCTCTCTTCGCCTTGTAACGCTTGCTGCCATTCGGAGGCTTCCTCCAGTAGTATATGCTCGAAGATTTTATCTGATAGGTGAGTGAAATACACACTGTTCCTTATTCGTATATGCTGAAGGAATAATTTTAGAGTGTGATTGCCTGCAGTTACACATATTCTTAATTGCCCAAGCTCGTATCAGAGAAACCTACTAATAATCGTGTTTTTTAAGATAGTACAAATTAAATCTATTAGTTTTGTACTTGACTACTCGTTCAATTTTCTTTTATTCTCGTTCAGTTGACTTTGTTTCATGTTAATTGAGAACATTCATCGCATATGCAATGTCTGATCTACAATAGTTTGTCAGATCCAATAAAGTACCAATGGTTTTTATATAAGATCTCGTATTACTGTATTCAAATATCATTGCAGTATTTAACTCCTTTTCTAATCAGTTAGTCACTTTATTTGTGACCATTAGTATTCTTGGGGGTACTTTATCTTGAAATTGAATTCAATTAACATTTCATTAATGTAGTTATCTCGTTTGATTTTCAAGACTTTCGCTCGTTTGTCTCTTTAAATTTTTATTCCCAAGAAAAACTTCATGTTCTCCAAGATTAAATATTTAAAACTCCTTTAACAATTTTATTTTATTTTTTCCAATTTAATAACATCGTATATTAAAACGTCGTCAATATTTAACACCAAATTCAAGAGTAAACAATCATTTACTCAAGTAAATTAACATGGCTCGCCGTAAGGTTATGAATTTGCTCTGATAGCAGCGAGGATAGCAATTGCTCGAAAATTTCTCATTTCAAAGATTTATAAAATTTCAGTCCATTCAAGAGTCACTCCAGTTTACATATTTGATCTCGTTTCATCAGGACAGTTTACTTCTTTGGGAATCTCTGTGAATACTTCACTATTTAGTAGGTCGTTCAAGAGTACTGTTTTGCAACCATTTAAAAGACCTCCGTATTTAAGGAGTCTCATATGTCAGCTATAGTTTGTTGTTCATAAAAATTAACAGTTTAAAGAACCCTTCAAAATTTTGATAAAAATTAATTTATACCTAGAAAAAAATTTCTGCAAATTTTAAAGTAGTCTTATCAACTAATTTTTTATATGTGCTCACTCTAAGTCCGCGTGTTTTGTATCTCATAGTAGTAAAAAGATTAATTTTAAGTGAGCATAAATAATAAAATCAATCGATAAAGCTAACTAAAAATTTGCAGAGATTTTTTTCCAGGTATAAATTAATGTTTTTCAGAATATTGAAGAATTTTTTAAACTTTTGATTTTTATGAACAACAAACTATAGCAAACTATAGCTGGAATATGAGACTCCTTAAGAGCAGGCTGGAGCAGATTTCAATACCGACCGAGAATAAAAAATCCGTTTAATTTTCTATACGTAATGGAATGCATTAAAATTTCAAATACATTCACGAAATTTATTTCTTTATTGCACTCGCCAAAAGTAATTAAAGAAAATTTTTGAAAATTAAAAATTTTATACTACAGCTGTTTATTAAACTCTAAGTACGGTTACTTACTTTTCGTTATGGTGAATGTTATGAAAACATCTATTATACAATCATCTATGTATAAAAAATTGCGCTTTAACTTCTTTTGAAAACAAAATAATTATTTCATTTATGATAAAATAACATCTTCACTTCTCTGTCGGTAATCAAAACTGTTCCGGCCTACTCTTAATCAGCTATTTTCAGCACAGCTTTGATTAACAGTAATCGTGACACATGTATATGTAACTCGTATACATTTGTTTATTGAAACTCCTTATGTAAGTCCAAGTTTACACTTAATATCAGCATTTATTTCTGTCTTTTTCTTCAAAACCTATATCGTACCAAAGAAGATAGACGCCTATTGAAGGATTCTTCTGGGTTAAGTTTTTCGTCCGAAACGCTGGGTAACACTTTAACATTGTTTGTATATCTATACATATGAAAAATTTGATATATATAGATATAAAAATACATAGGAACTAGTGGCGCCCTCAGTAGCTGGGTATCAATAATCAACCAATAATCACTAGTTTTTCCAAAAACCTACATTTTTCAATTAGAAAAGGATAATAGAGATCCAGCGTCCTCTAAGAGTACGCTTCTATAAGCATCTATATTCGTTGCTCGTACTTATGTAAGACTCCTGTTAATTTCATGTCATCATTATATCTACTATCCCTTAAGAGGCGGTCGGAACCAAATCGGTGACTTGCGGTATATATCAAGTCAGCATTTTTCGCTTTACGATAATATTTTGTATATTTTTATGGCTTAAACCATTTCAAATTATTCTTTATATACATGACTAGAGAAAATGACTATATTTTTACCATATGAATAAGTAAATAAATTATTATAAGCATTTATTACAAATATCAAACTGACTTGACATATACCGCATGCAAAAAACTGTCGTGTCGATTGTTAGGTGGCATTTTTCGCTTTATAACAATATTTTGTATATTTTTGTGGCTTTAACTATTTTAAATTATTCTTTATATACATGACTAGAGAAAATGACTATATTTTTACTATATTAATAAATGAATAAATTATTATAAGCATTTATTACAAGCACCGAACTAAGTCACCGATTTGGTTCCGACCGCCTCTTAAACATTATTTTTATATAATATGAAGATTAAATCGTAATATTAGCGAAGTTATTAAGCTTCTCTCCATCGTTGTTTGTCATTAGATCTAATTGCTATCTGACATAAAACATGATTATCATCCATCCCAGTCGTCAATGCATAAAGTTGTTACCTCTGTTTTGGCAGCAGTGGTCTCTTCATATTTCTTCCTCTCTTAAGAGCATGACGAAGCTGCCCGCCTTCTAATAATATTTCCAATCCTAACTTATGAATAAACGATGCGTTTAAGAGCAGGTTGACTTTTTCTGTCCTTTTCTAATCGACGAACTGATTTTTTCATGAAAACTAATAATTTTAGCGAAAGATAAAGAGAAAGCCCCATCGCGTATTAAAAAAAGCTATATTTTTTTTAATAAGAAAGAATTGATTTTCTCGCTTCGTTTTCAAGAAAACTTTGAAAAACTTAAAACATAGAGGTTAGGTTGGACAATTTGGTTTTTCAAAGTTTTCTTGAGAACGAAGCAATAAAATTAATTCTTTTTTATTAAAGAAAATATAGCTTTTTTTAATTCGCGATGGGGCTTTCTCTTCATTTTTCGATAAAGTTATTAGTTTTTGCAAAAACTTAATTCTTCGATTAGAAAAGGATGGGGATACGTGACCTCCTCTTTCGAGTTTTTTTGCTACAAAGAAAAAATTTTTAAGATTAAACTCTAGTGCGGACAACTCAAGAAATCCACCAAAATATTATACATACAAAGTTATAATAAAAACTTTCAATGTATCGTATTTTAAGGTTAGGTTTGTCGAGTTTTATATCTAATTCCCAATCCAAGCTCATAAAAAAATAACAAGTCCAAATAATTTTTTATTTTAATAAAAATTATTGTATTAATATAGCTTTAGTGCGAACAAGTCATTATATTTGTTTAATTTATGAATTTAACAAAATATTGATAAAATAAAAAAAAGCAAAACTCGATTGCTGCTGCTTCGACATCCCGTTAAACGCTCCCTCCGTTTTTGATATCTCAATTTATATCTCTTTCTCACACTCCATAGCTTATACTTCGGGATTACCTTCATATTTCAACCATTTAATCTTTATCGTTTATATTTGTTAGCAAACCCATGTTCCTCGTTGAATTCGTATCTCGATTCTTGTAAAACTTTCCTTTTTCTGATTTTAGTAGAACTTATTGTTTCCTTGTAACCTATTAAAATCACTCCTTCTCGTGTACTCCTGAGTTTAACGGCAGGCCGGAGTAGAACCTGATACCGACCGAGTAACAATTGGGTTGTTTGTTATTTACTCAAGTATTAATCGGTGTATCTTCAAAATAAAGGTTGATCGCAATAGATATTATTATTATGAATATCTATGCACAAGAAAAAAAAAATCTACCGATTTGTTTTCGAGAAAAGTAAGGAACGCCGAAGTAAAAGATTATGTTTATAATATTTTCGCGTTCCTTACTTTTCTCAAAAACAAAGCGATAGATTTTTTTTTTTTTGTGCATAAATATTTGTAATAATAATATCTATTGCGCTTAACCTTCAATTTGCAGATACACCGATTAGTACTTGAGTAAATAACAAAAATGCCAATTAGACAAGGACAGCAAATCCGGCCTGCTCTTAATGTTATTCTCGGTATAAAAACTTTATATCCTTTATTTTCTCATGTAATAATTTCAGCTTCAATATTATATTTAAATAATCTAGTTATTTTTAATCTATTTCCATTACATAATCCATCAGTTCTACTAAGATTTCGAATTAACATTACAACTGCATTAATTTTGAATTTAATTTCATGAGGGGGTAATCCTTCTCTAATATTGTTTAATATTTCTATAGGATAAATTTAATGAATATTTTTATCAGTTTGATCAACACCTTTATAGGTTGCATGATCTATACTATAATAAGTGATCATTTCATTATAGTCTAGTAGAATTAGTCGAAATGCATAATGTAATTAGTAACAGGTGCAGACTACCAAAAATAAATTTGTTGGATGATTAGAAATAAAACTCTGGAATTACCCTAAAAATTTGAGCCGTCAAGAATTTGTAAACAATGATTTAAGGTGCAAAATTCGTAAAAATCACTGTTTTTTTTTTGAGGTAGCTCGAAATCGTTTGCGATTTAGTATATGAAAATTATACTATTTGTAGGTATTTTAACCTTCTAAGGGGATGTAAAATAGACACTACACCTGTACTCGTGAATTTTGCCTATCTTTTTATTTTATTGCAAAACTTAAGTAAAAGAAATGCTTTAGCTTATAGTATTTACCCTGATGATAATTTAGTTAAATTTTTAAATAAATTCATTCATTAGTTTTTCAGAATTTTGGGTTCCAAAATTATATATTAACATTTTTAGATTTTGTACAAGAAATCTGAAATTTTAAAAAAATAATGAATGAATTCATTTGAAAATTTAACTGAATAATCTGCATGGTGCATATTACAAGCTAATGCATTTCTTTTCTTAAAATTTTGCAATAGAATAAAAAGATAGTCAATATTTATGAGTACAGGTGTAGTATCCGTTTTACATCTCCTTAAGGACGGGACCGGTCGATGTTTCGACCACTTAAGTATCATGATATTTTTGAGTGTTTTAATATAATAATATCCTCAAAATCACTCAAAAATATTATGATACTTAAGTGGTCGAAAAATCGACCATTACTGTCCTTAAAAGGTTAAAGACGATTAATTTGAGACGTCATTAATGAAAATCGGTTAATAACTTTTATAAATAATGATAAACAAAAATCGAAAATCGCGAAATTTTAAAATATTTGTCATTTGATAAAAAAAGGATGTACATGTTTGTAATTCAACAAAAATGTGTCTCTTATTATCCTTAAGTTACCATAAGAATTTCATCAAAAAATATTAATTATTTTAGGAGATATGCTATTTGTTTATTAAAAAGAGGTCAAGTGTACATTAAAAAATGCACCCAAAAACGTCATGGTAGAGACTTTATGATAATCATATAATATTTAAATATTAACGTAGATTTTATGAATTTGATGTGAAATCGTGTCTATTTTATTATTATCAACCTAAATATGTCCAAAAAAAAGTAAATTTTTTTCTTAATGGTTTTTTAATATTTTTGCAATTAATAAAAATATCAATATAGGGATTTGATATTCTTATTACTGGAAATTTTACGCAAATTTAAAAAAAAAAAGAATGCTCTAGTTCAATTAGAAGCCGAGATAATTTTTTTTTTTTTTAAATTCGCCAATTGCTTATTTATGAAGATAAGGGACTGAAATTTTTATCACAACTAGAATAATACTTGAAGTTTATGATTCCATTATATCGGAGATGAAATAAACATTTTGCAATGTTAAAAATTAATATTAGAAAAATCAAGACCCTGGTAGAAATGTTGTGTATAAAAATTTGAAGTTATTAGTAATAAAAAGGCCAAATAAATGGCCAATAAATGTTAAAAAAAAGCGTTTCCATTTCTACTGGCCAAAAAATGGTAAAAAAAACGTTTCAATTTCCACCAGGGGATTGCTGCTATTTAAACAAAGTAATTTTTCCTGCCTTGCAAGAAAATTGATCTGGCGAGTTATAATTCATGTTCCGATTAAAAATTCATTGTATCTCCGTTAATTACGGACCAATTTCGACGTTTTATTTTTTAAATCGGGGTAGCGCGTGAAAATAATAACTGTTGTATTTGTTTATAAAAAATTATTTATTTAACAATAATTATTGCAAAAAAAAATTTTTTTTTTAATATTTTTTAGATATTAGTTTGTAACGGGGAATATATTTAAATCAACTAAATCAAATATATTTGTGGGTTTCATATGTACTTACTTCAAGTACATACGCACTTACCGTTAAATAACCGATTTTCGATTTAGAGACGATCAGCCTCGTACATCGTCACTGATCGACTATGACTGTCTTTTTCATACAATGGAAATCAGTTAAGCAATATTTAATACTATTGCAGAACTTCGCTTAGAAGTTCTGCCTCCCGGACGTCTGGTACGACGAAACCCACGGCGTGTACCTTAAGACTCTGTTAAATATTGTAGATCAAAAGAAAGCAAGTGTATTAAGTTTAACATATAAAGACAAAACACGATTTTAATCAGTGAGAAATAATATTATGTAACAATTCAAAATAACTTCAATTTTACTTTAATTTATTCAAAATGACAAACAAATTCAATACATCAAAATAAGTTTATAATGATGATTATTAGATACAAAATTTAGTAAATCTCACGAAAAGAAACAAAAGTTAATTGAAGCTACCCTATTCTATATGACGCGGCGCACACGACGGTCTCGATATTTTCACATATATCGCATACACGCATTCAATAATAAAACGCAATACGATAGTCTGCAGACTTACATTTTTTGATCGGACGACGAACACGTAGTTTTCTCGACGATCCTCTCCAACACGGACGAATCGATTATTCAATGGAAGCAGCACCAAAGAAATGTGGTGCAGCTCAAGGATCTCGCAGCTCTCGTTACTAAGATGCCTCGATCTTTCTGCAGGACTCAAGCAAAACCACTTGACTCTTATACACGACACAATCAGAAAAAAAAACTTCGTACAAAATGATTACTCCTTGATACAAACTGATAAAACTTATATAACGCACGAGCTCGCACAAATGTATAAGATGGCTGCTAAAACCTTTCTGCTTTGTTAAAAACGACCCGTTCGCCATTCTCTCTTGCCTAAGTCTCCCCGGCATGCCCTGCGCGCGCCTCTCTCTACAGTACTATATCCGAGTCGCTGAGACAGACTGTCTCCGTCTCACTCTTACACTTGCATATCAAGCATACGTTGAGCCGTGCGACTGATAACGAGGATAGAGCTATATCATAGCATACAAATAATTTACTATCCTCGTTACAAGTTTTAGCAAAATGCTTTAAGAATAAAGTTTGTTCGTCTTGAAAAAATTAACAATATTTCATTTCAGTGTTTTCATGATAAAATCAATATTAAGCCTGTTAATTTGAAAAAAAATTTGAAAAAATTTTTGGTTTGGAATTTCAACGTAAATTTACTTTCTCATAAAAAATTCATTGTATTTCCGTTAATTACGGACCAATTTCAACGTTTTTTTTTTTAAATCGGGGTAGCACATGAAAATAATAACAACTGTTGTATTGGTTTTTAAATAATTATTTATTTAACAATAATTATTGCAAAAAAAAATTTTTAATATTTTTTTACTAAACAGGCTAAATATTGATTTCATGATAAAAACAATAAAATAAAAAATTGTCTTATTGTTAAGAAAAACAAACTTTTCTTTCAAAGTTTTTTGCTGAAATAAAAAATTGTTAAAAGATGTAAAAAATAATCTTTTTTTGCAATATCAATTGTATAATTTTAACTGTTAAGAAAACCAATAGAATAGTTATTTTTTTTCACGCGCTACTTCGATTTAAAAAAAAACGTTGAAATTGGTCCGTAATTAACGGAGACAATGAATTTTTCATGAGAAAGTAAATTTACGTATTACATGTGTTGAAATTCCAAATCAAAAATTTTTTCAAATTTGTTTTCCAAACTAACAGGCTTAATATTGATTTTATCATGAAAACACTGAAATGAAATATTGTTAATTTTTTTAAGACGAACAAACTTTATTCTTAAAGCATTTTGCTAAAACTAATATCTAAAAAATATTAAAAAAAAAATTTTTTTTTGCAATAATTATTGTTAAATAAATAATTTTTTATAAACAAATACAACAGTTATTATTTTCACACGCTACCCCGATTTAAAAAAGAAAATGTCGAAATTGGTCCGTAATTAACAGAGATACAATGAATTTTTAATCGGAACATGAATTATAACTCGCCAGATCAATTTTTGGCAAGGCAGGAAAAATTACTTTGTTTAACTAGTAGCAATCTTGATTACTTTAATATTAATTTTTAACATTGCAAAATGTTTATTTCATCTCCGATATAATGGAATCATAAACTTCAAGTATTATTCTAGTTGTGATAAAAATTTCAGCCCTTTATCTTCATAAATAAGCAATTGGCGAATTTAAAAAAAAAAAAATTATCTCGGCTTCTAATTGAGCTGGAGCATTCTTTTTTTTTTTTTAATTTGCGTAAAATTGCCAGTAATAAGAATATCAAATCCCTATATTGATATTTTTATTAGTTGCAAAAATATTAAAAAAACCATTGAGAAAAAAATTTACTTTTATTTTTGACATATTTAGGTTGAAAATAATAAAATGGACACGATTTCACATCAAATTCATAAAATGTACGTTAATATTTAAATATTATATGATTATCATAAAGTCTCTACCATAACGTTTTTGGGTGCATTTTTTAATGTACATTTGACCTCTTTTTAATCTTTAGCTGGCAGGGGGGGTACTATAGTACCCCACGCTCTTTCTTATCAAATTTTGAAACCGTATTCAAAAAATCGGGATCAGTGGCGACACCAAACGGTAGAGGAAGGATGTAATTTACGATTCCTGCCCGAGATTTTTTTAGCATTTTTTATTTATTATCATCGATTTTGCAGACAGGCAGTCAGATAGTACCCCATAGGCCAGCTATAATCGGCTGGAGAAGCATGCCAGCTAAAGGTTAACCCTTGCAGTCAAAGGAGCCGATACATCGGCTATCTAATTTTCTTTTTTTTACCTCAATATTTTTGCAATATCATGCTTGATTCTTGGATTTTTTGTATTTTAGATACACGTAGCCTTACTATTTATAATGCTGATGATATTTTATAAATTTATAACCATTAATTATTATTATAAATAAATACATACGAAAAAAAGTGAATTGAATTGCATGACTGAAAGGGTTAATAAACAAATAGAATATCTCCTAAAATAATTAATATTTTTTGATGAAATTTTTATGGTAACTTAAGGGGAATCCTCATACCGACATAGAGTTCTACCTTATCTACATTAAAATTATGAATTCTAATAATAATTTAACTATTCATGACTGAAATTCGTAGGAGAGGCACATTCTTAACATGCCAAAGAATTTATTGCAACGTTAAAAGACAATATAAGGGTAAAAATAAAGGCGAAAACTGCTTAATACGATTAACTTTTCAATGTGGTTATGAATAATCGTATTATGCAGTTTTTGTCTTCATTTTCACTTTTATTCTGTCTTTTAACGTTGCAATACATTCTTTAGAATGTTAAGAATGTGTCTCTTCTATGAATTTTAGTCAAATAGTTAAATTTTTATTAAAATGCATAATTCAAATGCAGATAAGGTAGATCTCTGTGCCGGTATGAGGACAGCCCTTAAGAAGGGGCCGAACTATCTGTCTTTGTCTAATAGCGTTTTTCATAATTTATGTAAACACTATCCGGTATAACAAGAAAAAAATAGCAGCCCCCGCTAGATATTAGTATAATTAGTAAATTTTGTAATAACAACCAAATTTTTTCACTGCGTAGTTTTTGAATAATTAGAGACCTACTAGCAATCTAGAATATAACCTATCTTTTTTTGGTAGGTCTCTAATTATTCAAAAACTACGCAGTGAGAAAATTTGGTTGTTATTACAAAATTTACTTATTATACTAATATCTAGCGGGGGCTGCTATTTTTTTCTTGTTATACCGGATAGTGTTTACATAAATTATGAAAAACGCTATTAGACAAAGACAGATAGTTCGGCTCCTTCTTAAGGATAATAAGAGACACATTTTTGTTGAATTACAAACATGTACATCCTTTTTTTATCAAATGACAAATATTTTAAAATATCGCGATTTTCGGTTTTTGTTTATCATTATTTATAAAAGTTATTAACTGATTTTCATTAATGACGTCTCAAATTAATCGTCTTTAACCTTTTAAGGACGGGATTGGTCGATACTTCGACCACTCAAGTATCATAATATTTTTGAGTGATTTTGAGGATATTGTTATATTAAAACACTCAAAAATATCATGATACTTTAGTGGTCGAAATATCGACCGATCCCGTCCTTAAAAGGTTAAAATACCTACAAATAGTATAATTTTCATATACTAAATCGCAAACGATTTCGAGCTACCTCAAAAAAAACAATGATTTTTACGAATTTTGCACCTTTAATCATTGTTTACAAATTCCTGACGGCTCAAATTTTTAGGGTAATTTCAGAGTTTCATTTTTAATCATGCAACAAAGCCATTCTTGGTGGTCTGCACCTGTTACTAATCACATTAAATTTTTGCTCTTTTTCGGCTAATTCTACTGGACTATAATCAATTAATTTTAATATTCTATTATTTAACATATTAACATCTCCATTATGTGAAGTTAAAATAACATTTTTAGAAAAATTATAATTATTGTTTATATCTTTATAAATTTCATCACATACATCATTAGTTTCATATTCTTTAGGAATAATAAAAGTATTAATTTTTCCTTCTCCAATATCTAATAAAAAAGAAGAAAATTTTTCATCTTTACATCTTATATTTTTTTTTAAATTAAAAATTTGAAATGATGGCCAAAGATATGAATATTTTATAGTTTCTTTTATAATTGTATCTTTAAATCCATTTTTTATTACTGGTAAAATTTGTCTAAAGTCACCATCTAAAATTATTAATTTACCACCAAAAGGTATATTTTAGCAAACATCTTGTAATGTTTTATCAACAATTTCTAATGCTTTTTCAGGAATCATTGAAGCTTCATCCCAAATAATGATATCTGTTTGTCTTAATTTTTTTTATCACATTCAAATTTTAAAAATGCACTCTCAATATTACTTAAATCAATTGGAAGTCTAAATGTTCTATGGCTAGTCATACCATTTAGTAACAAAATTAAAGCAATTCCTGTCCAAGCCATTGATACAAATTTTTTTTAAATTGAAATAAAGTAATATATTAATATAAAAATGTTTCACCTGAACCTCCTGGACCATCTATAAAATATATTTTATTTTTATTATTTATTATATTATTAAAAATGTTTTTTTTATTTATATTTAATTCATAAAACATTTTACTAAACATTTTTTCAGTATATTCAATATTTTCAGTACTAAATTCAATTTCTTCTTCTATGTATTTTTTATTAGGTTCAGGAATACTAAAATCTTTACATGACATTTCTTCCGACATTGAAGTTTTATTAATATGAAAAAGTGCTTTATTTTCTTTAAAATCTTCAAAAAAAAATTTTTTATATTTTTCCCAAATTATATTTCCTTAGATGTTTTAACAAAAACAAATTTTTGTTGATTTTATGTATGAATATTTAATTTTATGACACTATGACTTCGACCACATAATGGAAATTCTTCTAATCTCCAAGCTGCTTCCATTGAACTTAAATATCTACCGTCTACATATTATGTAATTTCATCATAAATATCATTTTCCTCCATATCTTCATTTTTTCACTATTTCCTTGTATTCCGTACAATTCTTTTGTTTTATCTTCTTGTATTGGTTTATTTTGTCGTATTTGACATAATGCTTTATCTCCTCCTTTATGTATATAATCAAAAATATATTTAATATTTTGTACAGTTGCACACAATTCAATATTTATATGACTATTATATTTAGCTAATAAATAACTATTATATGGAACAATCATTGAATTATAAACTAGAATAATTTTATGAGAATATTTTAAATGATAAACATGATTATCGTTTACATTATTTCTTCTTCTGTATTCTGAATATTTATTTCCTTTAAGTACAGTATGTTCGCTAAAAGATTTTGGAAAATTCTTTTTACATATATTACTATTTTTTTTATAATATGGTGACTTCTCAGTATGTGGACCATGTAACATATGTTTAATTATTTTTGTAAATATTTATTATCTGAAAAAGGTATTTCTGCTGAAATATGTTTATCAATTAAATCTGTAGTAAATAATTTATCATTTGGATGTAACGTAAAAATAAGATGCACGTGTGGTAAACCTCTTTTTTGAAATTCTATTGAAAATTCATAAGCTTTAATAGTTCCAAATATTTTATTTTTAACAATATCATTCAATAACATTTTAAATTTTGCATAAAATAAACGAACTGTAATAGTAAGAATATCATTAGGAGTTGTTCCTACTGGAAAATTTTTTATAATTTCTTTAAGTTCTTTCCATTTTAGATTACATGTCATTGTAATAAATAAATCTGGTTTTCCTACTTTTCTCATTATTGCCATAGCATCTTGATAATATTGCTGCATATATCTTGGACTTCTAATATATGTAGCTGGTAAAATAAAAAAGTTTCCTAATCTTTCTTTATTTTCAGAATTTTTTGAAACATTTAAAGCACTATTTTTTATATGATCTAATAAACCTTGACAACATTCTATACGTAATTGTTTTTGATTATTACGTAAAAAATTAATTCTATTATTTTCAATCATTATATATGCATGAATTATATACTGTTTTGTTAATCTACCACAATATAAAATTGGATTAAAATTTAGTTCGTCTAATCTATATGCTACTCTATGTAAATTGTGTATTGAAGAATAGTTAAATTTTCATTTTTTACATTAGGTCGTTTATTATAACCTATACTCCATCCTAAATCACCCCGAGGAAATAATAAAAAAAATATCATAGGATCTACATGATTAGATAATTTATTTAAATATGTTTGAGTAACTTTTTCTTCTAAATTATTATTAGGATATATACACAAATCATAATTATCTGTAATTCCAGAATAAGATTCAATAATAGCTCCACATTCTGATGTTAAAGGTTTATTATAATTGTTTTTATTTATTATTTTTTCTTAAAAAATATAATTTATAATTTGGAACATTTTCAATATTAGATATTTGATGCAAATATTTAAATTTTTTAGCAATTGGATTATTATTTATTATGTTTGTTATTGTATGCAAATGTTCTTTAATTAATTTTGTATTATTTTGTAATCTTTTTTCAATAGCAGTTACGTTATCATAAATGAATAATTGACCACAAATTGGATCTTCTTTTTTTTTTGGAAACAAATTATTTGGAGTTGTGTGACATATTTGTGCTTGAATTTTCAAATTATATATACCTTTTTTCTTATTATGTACAACATTTGCGTTAAATGTTGCAAAACTGAATAAATTGTTATAATATCTAATTAAATGCCTGAAAGTAGTATCATAAAATATTAAAGACTTCAATTTTTCATTAGATTAGATTATTAGATTAGATATTGTTTATTTTGTATTATAATTACAAAAAAGCGTGAAAATTACAAATAAAGTTGAAAAAATACATAAAAATGCTTTAAATAGCCTTGCACATAAAAATCAAAATAGTACAGTATGATATCACAGTCATAAAACATAATAGAGATAGTAATACTGTAATAGTAAGTCAATAAATTAAATAAAAGCGATATCACAGATAACACGAATAAATACACGCAAAAAGTATAAATAATATAGTTAAAAATCAGTCTCAATATCTATCAGTCAAAATAATTACATAAAATCAAGCGTGTAAAGAGCGCAGTCGAAATATCAGCAGTATACAGTAAGTTAAAATCACAGCAAGTTGAATGTACAGTAATATACAAGTCAATCTGATAAAAATATAATCATTCACTCTATGTACACACATCCTACATACACGCCAATAAATACAATCATGCCTTAAATCTATAAAGGGTACATCACATAATAAATTAACACATATGATATAGTCCGAAAATAATACTGTTTAATCGAGGTCGAGTAAAAACCCCCTCAGAGCGGCTTTAAACCTGCCGATTGATGGAAGATTTTTAATATCAGCAGGTAGGGAGTTCCAAAAATGCGCACCTTGAACTTGAAAGGAATTTCTTCCAGTCTCAGTGCGGATGAAGGGCACCGCAAGATCTTTAATCTTACCCCTAGTGGTTGCTCTGGGTATATATCTAGTGAAGAGACCCACTAGATATTCGGGAGTATTCATACGTACGATTTTGTACAGAAGTACAGCCATAAAATACTGTCTCCTCGAATCAGTACGTAGCCAACCCAAAGCATGTCTATGGGGAGAGATGTGATCACCCATTCTCACGCCTAATACATATCTCACACATGAATTTTGCATTGTCTGTAGCCGTCTTCGTAACTCCTGCGAAGCATCGAGCAAAACCACTGAGCAATAATCAAGATGTGGAAACAGCAGGGCGGTTGCGAGCTGCTTACGCAGAGCCTCAGTGGTGTACCGACGGAAAAACCGCAGGCTATAAATCACTCTATTGAATTTTTTAGTCAGCATATTAATATGCGGTTCCCACGACAGTTTAGAGTCGAGTACAACACCAAGGCTCGTAACGGTGTCAGAGAAAGGAATACCGATACCGCTCCCTAGGTCAATCGTCCTTGGCTCACCCGAATAAAAATTTTTAATAAAACGATTACTTCCAAAGACGATTGCCTTTGTTTTACTAGCATTCAAAGTGAGAGAAACACCAGCAGCCCACCCCGACACCGCCCTGGCCCTAAAGTCAAAAAGTAGCAGTAACGTGACAAGTTTCCTGTCTAGACCTGACCTTATATCGTCTGTAAGCTTAAGTACAGCAGTCTGCGTAGAATGGTTTTTCCTGAAGCCCGTCTGCATAGGATCGAGCAATTTTTTGGATGTAATGTACTCCTGCAGTTGGTCATGGGCGATCTTCTCAAGAACCTTTGAAAGAAAACATAAGATGGCTATAGGCCTAAAATCTTTTGGTTGCTTAGGTGCAGCACACTTTTTCAATGGTATAATACGTGCTTGCTTCCAACGGCAAGGGAAGACCCCCCGTGCAAAAGAGGAGTTGAACAGAGTCACAAGATGTTCACCAATAAATGGTAAAGCTTTAACTATCACGCTCTGCGGAATGCCATCCTCACCACAAGCCTGTGAGGAAAAATGTGAAATTGCAAGAACAACATCATTAAAACTAATTGGTTTAAAGGTAAACCCACTTTCATTGCATTGAGAAAGAATTCTCAATCGCTCTTCACTATCCTCCTGCGGCGAGACTGACACCCCAGCAAAGTGCGCATTAAGCTCATCCGGAGTGAATCCATTCAAATCCCCTTGAGGTCCGGATAGCAGTCCCAGGTCTCTCAACTCCTTCCAGACATTACCACCCGCAAGAGCATCAAACAGTCTATTGTGAATATGAGCAGTCTTAGCATGGTCCGTGCGTTCGTCTACCACCCTACGCAACCGCAGAAATTCAAGGAGATACTGCTTGTCCTCTGTCCGTTTGTATCTACGATATGTAGCATCTCTCTTACGCCACATCCGTGACAATTCTTCATCTACCCATGGAAACTTATTCTTATTAGGCTTGAGCGCTTTCAACGGCGCCAAATTCTCGATTGCAGCAGTGAGATTGTCACAGAGGCAACCAAGTGCAGATTCAGGGTCAACCGCGTCAGTCATAAGCGGCGACCAATCACAGCCGGCAAGTTTCTCTCCCAATGCAGTTGGACAAATATTTTTATAGTTCCTATACATGATAGGTTTTTGATCTAAAGTTATAGTGTTGCAAGGCAAACAGACGTCAATTAAATTATGCCGACTGTGAAAGCTCGCCGGTAGGTTCCGTGCATCAAGCACCACGTCGTTGTCATCAACAAAGATCAGGTCAATCCACGTGTGAGACGTAGGAGTATGATGCGTAGCACCGTGCTGGACCAACTGTAACGAAAGCTCAGCCGACAGCTTACTAAGAAACTTAGCATCACTGCTCTCTTTAAGGAGATCGGCATTCAAGTCCCCCATTATAATTTTATGGGAATAGTCCGAACAAAAATTTCTCAAATCAATCAACAAATTAGAGTTTCTAGTAAACGAAACAGCAGGAGGACGATAAATGACAGAAACTAGCACGGGCTCGGAGCCGCCAACTTGCACAGAACAGAAAATATATTCAGGCACCTCCGGCTTACCGCTACTATTACTAGTTTGCGTCTCCGAAGTGGCCAAAATAGTGCATTTTAGATTATCCTTAATATACAAGGCAACTCCTCCACCACGCAAGTTTCTGTCCTGTCTAAACACTTTGTACCCCCCGACTCGAATGACGTCATCCGATACAGACGGACCCAGCCAGGTCTCAGCGACTCCAAATATGTCCTAAGAATGATAGCCACTTAAAAGTTCACGCACCTGCCCAATATGAGCTCTCAAAGAGGTCACATTCAGAAAGCACGCGCGCAGTTCACCCCTCCTCCCTATTCGACTCTCCGAAGAGGACCAGCGCAGTCATTGGGGAGAGGCTCTATCTAAGGATATTGCATGATTTTTAATTAATTCCTGATTCGAGCTCATCCCACTATTATGAGGTTTACATTTATCATTATCAGTAGTTCCATTATTTGTTAGAGCTTCATCGTGTTTCTCAAAATCAGTTACTTTAACATTTTTCTGTACAATACATTTAGATTTATCTAATATTTCATTCAAATCATGTTCACTTTCAAATTTGTGCGCTCTCTCCCCTCTCTCCTCCTCACCATAAATTTACCACCTCTATGCCAAACAAACTTGCAACCTTTTCCTTTAGCATACTTTTTAAGATTTTTAAATTTAATATATTTATCTTTTCAAGATACTCATTTATATATATTTGAGAATGGTGCTTGGTGGTAGAAAAACTGCCGAGGAGGGAGGGATCCAGATCCGCTGTCGAAAAACCCGTTAATCTACGCCTAGCCATAAATACCTTCTGCGCCAAGTCATTTCCAGAAAGTCTAACCAACAATGAGAACGCAATACTCGGACCGCCAACGATCTCAGGCCCAGCAGACATCCTGCCCTTATTTTTATTTTCAGAATTAGAGATCTCAGTAACAGATACAATATTTGAACGTTCAAAAGTCGGAAGTATGGTTCCCAGAACAGCGCAAGCATAATCCTCCAGCCCAACATTAGCCGCAGAGCAGTCCAGTCCGCTGGATATCACCAAGACACTATTCCCAGAACCACACCTCTTCACAGTATGACAGGATGCCTCTCCGCTACTATCTGTATGTGCTTTTACTAATTGTTCATCGTTTGAATCAACAGGTGCTTCAGTGCATGTGTTAAGAGAGCTACTATCTTTACGTTCAAATGATTGTGTTATATTCGAATTTACAGGCATATCAGTGTTGGTGTTGGTGTTGATTAAGTGTTCGTCCTGGGCCGTGAGATCATTAACGGTCTGCACCACCTCAGCCACCCCGGTCATAAGTTGAGAAAAGTTGCTGTCCACTCCATTGAATTTATTACCTAAAAATGCTTGCATATTATTAAAATTAGTCGTGAGAGATTTGAAAAACTTTTCATACATGCCATTTAGAGCAGACAACAACTCCTTCTCTAAAGTACCTATCATACCCCTGAGTTTACGATTCTCCTCTAGCAGCTGCGTCTGCCCAGCATGTAAATTCTTAATAATTTCATTTTGACTCTCCATTTTAGTCACGATATCCTGCAGACCCTTGTCAGTATTTATAATATGGCTCTCAAGAGCCGGAAGTCGATTAAGATCATTTTGAATCAGATCGAGCCTGCAGGATAGCGCGCTCTCCAAAGCAGACACAGCTGCCTTTACTGAGGAAGAATCAGCTCCATCATTACTCTGCTGAAGACCACCATTTTTACCCTTACTAATATTGTTATCCGAGGTGACCAATGCAGCACCACCTCTAAATTTTTCATTAATTAAATTGATACTTATGCTATGTTCCCCTCCAGCTACCGCAGAACAGCGCGAATTGGTCCTCTTCTTAATTACAGAGTGATCTTGAGCTTTCTTAATCGGTGCGACAGGTGAGCATCCTCGTGATGGAGTAGAAGCAACGATAGGCCGGGCTATAGGAGCACCTCGCATAGTGGCACCGCGTGGTTCAGCGCCAGTGCCAGTGAGTGGGGCAGTGGGAGAAGCGATAGGTCGGCCAGCTATACATTTCTCACAATCATATTTCGGATTACCATCGTTATCATGAGGCACGCGCTTCATACATTTTACATGGCAGCGCTGCCGGCATGTAAAACACTGTATTAATTTTTTCGACCCTCTTATATTATCAGCGGGAAAACCGCAGATGGCGCAGCAGTTCTTGATGGTAATTTGTGACATGGTTTAAGCTGTATAAGATGTCAAGAGAAGTGAGAGAATAAATGTAATAGAAAAGAAATAAAAGATAGCAGCAAGAGCAGCGTCAGAGAAATAAAAATAGCAATAAAAGCAAAACAAAAATAAAGATGGCCTGTGAAACTCTCCGCCCAAGTATATCACATTTAAAATTAAATATAAAAGAAATAAGTTATATATTAAAAGAAAAGCAGCATAATAAGCTGTTTAAAATTCGCGCATCAAATATATAAAATCAAAAGGCCAGATGGAAACGCGCCTTAAGTATGTTAATTACCTGTCACTTATCCATAGAGTAGATAAGACAGTAAACAAGGTAACCCATAGATGGAGCCACTAATGACGCACTTAAAAGATTCACCTAAGAGATAGTAAATTTGGCGCCAAAATTATTGTAGGTTATGTAGCAAATGCATAACCTATATGCAATATATGCATAAACCATAAAGATGCAACTGCATCCCCCCACTGCACTACCACTCAACACCCCACTTCACAGGCAAAACAGCAAACCAGCAATGCTCCAGCCATTCCGCAACCGTCAGCAACAGCAGCACAAGCAACAAAAAATGACAATGCTGGTAGAGCACTGCACGAAGACAGAAAAACGTCCAGGGTCCGAGAGATGCAGATGCACAGGTGCAAGCAAGTCAAGCCAAGCCCTGAGGACCCCCAGCCGGACGACTCTCCGCAAAAAGATTTACTCGACAGAGTGAAATAAAAAGTATTAGAAGACAAAAAGACAGAGCCGAAGCAGCGTGTCAGTGAATACTTACAGGCGGAGAGGCGAGAAATACGTCGCTATGTGCATTGACCCTTTGCCCCAATTTATAAATCTTCCAAAGTAATTTTTTTTTTCATGATAATTACTTAACGATGATAAAACTATTTTACCTTTTTGACAACAATTGAATTTTTTTATTTCTTCTTTCCAAAACATGGCTGAACAATATTTACATTTTATACTCATTTTATTAAAAATAATTTTTTAAATTTTTATTAATTTTTAAATTATGGTTATTTTTGTTTGTTTCAATATTTTTATTTTTAACTAAAATCTCTTTGTTTTATTATTATTTAATTTAGTATTGAACATATTTATGACATCTTTATGTTGCATAATTAATTTATTCTTTTCAATTCTATTTCTTTCTATATTATAAAAGATTTTCACCGCTGCCGATGTCAGTCTCTCAAAATCCTCCTTTAACTCCTCCTTTTTACTGATAAATTTAGCTAATTTATTGTAGATTTTACCTAATTTATTGTGAATTTTAGCTAAAAATTTCATTATTTAGCTAATTTTAGCTGATTTATTGAGAATTTTAGCTAAAAATTTAATATTGTAGCTAAGTTTAGCTAATTTATTGAGAATTTCAGCTAATTTATATTAATTTTAGCTAAAATTTTAATTTTTTAGCTAAGTTTAGCTAATTTGTTGTCAAGGGATTATATACATTATAAAATCTATGTATTAAATTCAAAAAGGGGGTTGGCGAGCGAAGCGAGCAGGAGGGTATATATTATAAAAAGATTTCTCCGCCGCCGCTGTCGCTGCCGCTGTGTATAAGAATTCGATTTGTCCTTGGTTAGCTAGAATTTAGCTAGAACCTAGCTGAAATTAAGCTTAAAGTTAGCTGAAAATAAGCTAAAAGTCACCTAAAAATTAGCTAAAATTTATATTAATTTTAAACAATTTTAGGTAAATTTTGGTTTAATTTCAGCTGAATTTCAGCTGCATTTTAGATCTATTTATATTATATTCTCTCTATACTATTGAAAGTATATCACCGCTATCGTCGCTGTCATCGTCAGAAATGTGCCCCTTATTTTTGGACTTACATTACAGCGTTAAATTTAGAATCTTTTTACTACTAGACTGACATTTGATAAAACGTTTATAAATCAATTACTGACTTTATTCTTTATTTAATATAATAAAACATATACACGTAGCCCTCATAACACACAATATTTAATTATTAATTTTGTTCTGGTATAAGGCTAGGACTTCACAGATGATTAGATTCATTAAAAGATTATTGAAGATTTACCTCAAGAAAACTTTTGAATAATTAATATTATATAGTATTTTAAATGAAAGTTATTAAAAAAATTGCAAATTCTTAAGGGGAATCCTCATACCGACATAGAGTTCTACCTTATCTACATTCAAATTATAAATTTTAATGAAAATTTAACTATTCATGACTGAAATTCGTAGGAGAGGCACATTCTTAACGTGCCAAAGAATTTATTGCAACGTTAAAAGACAATATAAGGGTAAAAATAAAGGCGAAAACTGCTTAATACGATTAACTTTTCAATTTAGTTATGAAAATCGTATTATGCAGTTTTTGTCTTCATTTTCACTTTTATTGTTTTTTGACGTTGCAATAAATTTTTTAGAATGTTAAGAGGAGGTCACGTATCTCTGTCCTTTTCTAATCAAAGAAATTATTTTTTACAAAAACTAATAACTTTAGCAAAAAATGAAGAGAAAGCCGCATCTTGTATTAAAAAAAGCAATATTTTCTTTGATAAGAAAAAATTAATTTTATTGCTTCAGTCTCAAGAAAACCTTGAAAAACCAAATTGTCCACCCTAACCTCTATGATTTAAGTTTTTCAAGGTTTTCTTGAAAACGAAGCAATAAAATTAATTCTTTCTTATCAACGAAAATATTGCTTTTTTTTATACGAAATGCGGTTTTCTCTTCATTTTTTGCTAAAGTTATTAGTTTCTGTAAAAAACTCAATTCTTTGATTAGAAAAGGACAGAGATACGTGACCTCGTCTTAAGAATGTGCCCCTTCTATGAATTTTAGTCAAAAATAGTTGAATTTTTATTAAAATGCATAATTCAAATGTAGATAAGGTAGATCTCTGTGCCGGTATGAGGACATCCCTTAAATATTTTTTTAAAGTTATAAAAGCAAGATGGGGGTTGGCGCGCAGGAGGCTTACCCCTAGTATATTTTTAAAATTATTATGTTCTTTAGTTTGTTTTTTTAATGAGATTATTTCATTTACGTCTTAATTTAATTTTCTTTTATTAGATACATTGAAAAATTGTATTAAACTTTTTATGTTTAGTATTTTGATGGATTTCTTAAGTACATTCTTAAGAAAATTGTAAAGTGTTATATGTTTATTATGCGATTATGTAAGTGGAGGGGCATGAAGGGGGCTGTGGGGGAACGAGGGGGGGCGTGGGGGTGCTTAGGCCAAATTGATATTTAAAAAATATCGTAGAATTTTGAACATTTTTACGTTATTTTGTGGGGGGCTTTGCAAACTTTCATGGGGGAACAATGGGGGGGGGGCGAGGGAGCGTGGGGGGTCTGAAGCTAAATTTTTCAATATAACTATATAATATAGGAAGATATATATAGTAACACTTTTTTGTAAATTTTGGCAGATGTAATAAATTGTCTGCTAGAGCATCTGCGTTCAAGGCACTAATAAAATAATTTTTATATTGATCAGCAGTGCCTAAACTTGTACTTACTCCCTCCGATCTTTAGTTCCTGTAGTCAATCATGTTGGCACATTTAAGAGGAGGCCGTATAGTTCTGTCCTTGTCTAATCTAAATTTTCGTTATTATTACTAAATTAAATATTTTTATACAAAAGTAAGGGCAGAGCCCAATAGATTTAAGGACGAGCAAATGATTCTATTCTATGAAAATATATAAAATTTTCATTAGTTTTCGAGTGAAGTCTGAAACGGAAAAAAAATTAAACACTTTAATGAAATTTAACTTTTTTTGAAAATTTTATATTTTTTTAAAGAATAAAATCGTCTTCTCGTCCTTAAATCCATTTGACTCTGCCCTTACTTTTGTATGAAAATATTTATTTTAGTAATTTTAACAAAAATTTAAATTAGACAAGGACAGAATTATACGGCCGCCTCTTAATCTCGTAAATATTCCCGTTAAGAATTTAAAATTAATTTCAAATTCGTTAATCAATACCTCACATCAGAGTCAGCGAGAATTTGAATAAACTCAAAACAGTCATTAATTCTGCTTACGTTGCTTTGAAATCGATTTTAATGTCAATATTTAAAACTCGTTTTCTTTCATTTGATTCTAAGTTTTCATTGTTTTCCTTGTAAGTCTTTTTTCTTACACTTAACTTCCATTTTTAACTCGTTAGTATTTTTCTTAATATTTCTCGTATTGCTACACTGTTAAAAAATGCATGAAATTTGCTTCCAGTACATGCATTATATTTTCTGAAAATACATTAAAATTACGATAAAATGTATTAATTTTCATGCAAATCATTATTAAATTTCATCTTAATAAATAAAATTTAATATTATATTATAATATATAATATAATATTATTATAATATATATATATATATATATATATATATATATATATAATATGATATTATATATAATGTATTCTTATGCTTCGAATGTTGTTCGCATACCGCTAATACGATCAACTTCGCAACGCTGGATTCGGGTTTTCTTTCAGTGTATATACGTATACATACATGTGCTATGATGATTATTTAGTTTAATTTTCAAATAAATATATTCATTAATTTATTTTAAAAAATCGAGAAATTTTAGTAATTATTATTGGAATTCTAAATTCTCAATAACTAATAAATGAATTTATTTGAAAAATTAACTGAATAATCTTCATGGTTAATACTACGAGCTAAAGCATTTTTTTCCTCAAGTTTTGCAATAAAATGAAAAAATAGACCAAATTCATGTGTACGGGTGTAGTGTCCGTTTTACATCCCCTTAAGATATAGACTTGGCCAGAGTTCATCGTAAACATCGCTACTTCTTTCTCGCTTGAGCAACGGTTTTATCGTTACCGGCATACCGCTTCTTAGATTGAACAAAACTTCCAGTATTTATAAAAATACAATAAAGAAATATAATTTGTGTCTCGTTCTTATTTTCGTTTTCGTTCTGTACAGAATTTAAGAATTTGAATACTTATTTATTTATATGCATAGTATATACAGTGGGGTCCAATAAAAAAGAGCCACCCTTAAGAAAAAAAAGTACTAATTAAAAAATTTTGTATCTCAACAAATAAGGGTCGTACAGAACTCTACGACCACTCATTTTAAACGTATTTGTAAAGACTTTTTAATGGTGTATTAGCAATTTAATTTTGAGTACTTATCTGGGAAATATTACGACTTAGAAATAGAAAAAAAAATTTTTTTTTTCGCCTGTGTTTAAATTGGAATTATTTTTCGGGAAATGATGATAGAAAAATTTTACAAGGTTAGTTTTAAAGGTATTTTAATTAACTTGATTTGAAATTTATATTTTAGTTTTTTTTCTAGGTTCAAAATTGACCGAAATTTAGCGATTTTTGTTTTAAAAAAAGGGTTTTTTTATTTTTCTGATATCTGCTTAATGAGAGGAGATATAGGAAAATGGCAAATGAAAAAAAGTGTATTTTTGTATGTAGAATAACCTTAAATTTTCTCAAGATTTTTTGTGCATTTTAATTTTTTTGATATTGTTGCGGTATTCTTATATAGATGCATACCATACTCTTACAAGAGTACCGCAACAATATCAAAAAAATTAAAATGCACAAAAAATTTTGAACCTAAAAAATAAACTAAAATATAAATTTCAAGTTAAGCAAAATACCTTTAAAACTAGCCGTGAATATTTCCCAGACGAGTACTCAAAATTAAATTGCCAATACACCATTAATAAGTCCTTAAAAATACGTTTAAAATGAGTGGTCGTAGAATTCTGTACGACCCTTATTTGTTGAGATACAAAATTTTTTAATTAGTACTTTTTCTCTCAAAGGTGGCTCTTTTTTATTGGACCCCACTGTACGTATATAAGTACACCCACACACACATACGTATGTATACTTATACATATGTTCATATCTCGTATTCCCTTACTGTTTATGCTCATGTATATACACATATAAATTACAAACTCTTTATATATACTCGTCACACTCATAGCAGCATCGTTAGTAGTAGTAGTAGTAGCAGTAGTAGTAGTAGTAACATCGTTATTATTTATTCTACATTAATTTATTTTAATTTAAGAGGACGCTGTATCTCTCTATCCTTTTCTAATTGAAAAATGTAAGTTTTTCGAAAATCTAGTGATTATTGATAGAAATTAAGACTTGTCCGCTACTTGTTTAGTAAAAAGCCATATTTTCTCTGATGAGGACCAATTAATTTTGTTATTTTTTTTTTCAAGTAAAGTTTGACATACTTAAAAAATCCTAAGTTAGGCTAGAGAATACGTTATTTAAGTATGTCAAACTTTACTTGAGAAAAAAGCAGCAAAATTAATTGGTCCTCATCAGAGAAAATATTCATTTTTACTAAACAAGTAGCGGACAAGTCTTAATTTCTATCAATAATCACTAGATTTTCCAAAAAATTACATTTTTCAATTAGAAAAGGATAGAGAGATACAGCGTCCCCTTAATGTATTTTAACATTTTATTTTTAATTTAATTTATTTGATTTTTAATTCAGCATGCATGCATTATTATTTATTTATAACTCGTTTGATTATATGTTCATGCGTTTTTATATGCTATGACGTCCCATAGCTATCATACAGAACACATATATAACTCGTTCCTTCTATCTCGTTCATCGTTATAGTCTCCATTTGCATTCCTTGTTTCTTGCTCTTTACCCGTACATATATGGGAAAGGATTCGGTTGTGGGCACCCTTTTGTTTTTGGCTCATAACTTTTCACCAATTGTATATTTTTTGGACTTATAGGTATCTATAGAAAGATAAAGACCTTAGCTGACTACCAACGGAACAAAATAGATTCCATCAAATAGAATAATATTTTTTTGTTAATTTTGTGAAATGTCCACAACCGAACCAAAAAAGATTTTAGTTCGGTCGTGGACAATCGTGCAAAATTGTTGATGTTAAAATATTGGTTGCAATCCATATTGCATCACAAAGTAGAAATAAATTCCTACTGAATAAATGTGCATTACACTCAGCTTCATTGATTCACTTCGATTTGTAATTCTTTTGAAAAAGTATACATAAGTATAAATAAATTTTTGTGATATTTTTTCAAGCACACACTGAAAAGAGGTTAGAACAGTGGTTGTACTCTATGGCGGCGAGTGGCGCTAGTATCGATAGCAAACATTCATTGTAGTACGAGAGAGATGGTAGTGTTTTCTAGAGGAAAATGAGTGCTCTCTGCGAGGTTTTGAGTGTTCTCCGCGATGTTTCTTTGTTCGAAGAAACTAGCAAGTCTTCGCTCAGAGAATAATGAGTGTTCTCTAGAGACTACTTGTTCGCATTTCGACGCGTAGGCTGACAGTATTCTAAAAATGACACCGATTGTACCTTAGAGTACAGTCACAGTTCGCTTTCCTTTTCAGTGCAGAAAAATCCATTTGCTTACAGTGCGAAGCAGACGCGTTTATTCGCTTCCATATTTGACATAAAAAAACGTGCTGCCATAATACATAAATGACATTTGTCAGAAAAACTTCATCTGCTTACTGTCAATAGAAACGCAGGGGTGTCCACAACCGAACCTCTTACCCTACATATTGGAAAATATTTTTATCACCTATATAATAGAAAAAAAAATTCGATCAGTGACGGCCTGCATGAATCTGAATGGAATAAGTCGAATATTGAATAAGAGAAAGTTAAAACATAAGTTTTAACTATATTCTATACCTCAAACATTTTCAAAATGACGGTTATAAATAGAAATTTAACATAATGCAGCTAAATATATCATTCTCCTCAAAGAAATAATTTTGCTTAAATATTTAGTATGAGAGAAGGTTGAAAAATAAGTTTCAGCTATTTTATATATCCGAAACATTTTTAAAATGGCGGCTATAAATAGAAATTTAATATGAGCTAATTATATCATTCCTTTCTAGGAAATTATTTTATTTAAATATTTAGCATTAGAGGAGGGTGAAAAATAAGTTTCAGCGATTTTTTATATCTAGAACATTTTCAAAATGGCGGCTATAAATATAAACTTAACATTTTAGCTAATTATATCATTCTAGGAAATGATTTTGTTTAAATATTTAGTATTAGAGAAGGTTAACAAATAAGTTTCAGTAATTTTCTGTATCTGAAACCTTATTTATCTATAGCCGCCATTTTAAAAATGTTCCAGGTATAGAATATCACTGATAATTATTTTTTAACCTTTTTTAATGCTAAATATTTAAACGAAATTATTTCCTAGAAAAGAATAATGTAGTTTGCTGAATTATGTTAAATTTGTATATATAGCCGCCATTTTGAAAGTGTTCTGAATATAGAAAATCGCTGAAACTTATTTTTCAACCTTTTCTAATGTTAATTGTTTAAGAGGAGGCCGTATAGTTCTGTCCTTGTCTAATCTAAATTTTCGTTATTATGGCTAAATTAAATATTTTTATATAAAAGTAAGGGCAGAGCCCAATAGATTTAAGGATAGGCAGACGATTCTATTCTATGAAAAAATATAAAATTTTCATTAGTTTTCGAGTGAAGTCTGAAACGGAAAAAGAGTTGAATTTGATTGAAGTGTTCAACTCTTTTTCCGTTTCAGACTTCACTCAAAAACTAATGAAAATTTTATATTTTTTCATAGAATAGAATCGTCTATTCATACTTAAATCTATTGGGCTCTGCCCTTACTTTTGTATAAAAATATTTAGTTTACTAATTATAACGAAAATTCAGATTAGACAAGGACAGAACTATACGGCCGCCTCTTAATCAAAAACATTTCCTAGAGAGAAATGATATAATTAGCTGAATTATGTTCAATATTTATTTAGAGCTGCCATCACGGAGAGATGATTTCATCGTTCAACACCTAACGTGCACTCTTCTTTACATAGCGCGCAGCGTCAAAGACGTAGCAATGTTTGCATTGTTAGGGTTATAGTTGTTTACATTGTTCAAACATTGCAGGTATCGTGATTATTATCGAAACGAACGATGGGCGCATGGTACAGCACCTTTCATACATCGTGTATTGAATGGTGCTGTTACGTTCAGAACGTGTGTACCTTGCACCGTAACGTTCACGATATATATAATCGCTGAAACTATTTTCTCAACCTTCTTTTTTGCCAAACATTTAAACGTAATCAGTTCCTAGAGAAAAATAATATAATTAGCTGAATTATGTTAAATTTTTATCCATAACCGCCATTTAAAAAATGTTCCGGATATAGAAAATCGCTGAAATTTATTTTTCAAACTTCATGCTTAAGAGCAGGCCGGATTCGCTGTCCTTGTCTAATTGGCATTTTTGTTATTTACTCAAGTATTAATCGGTGTATCTGCAAATTGAAGGTTATGCGCAATAGATATTATTATTACAAATATTTATGCACAAGAAAAAAAAAATCTATCGCTTTGTTTTTGAGAAAAGTAAGGAACGCGAAAATATTATAAACATAATCTTTTACTTCGGCGTTCCTTACTTTTCTCAAAAACAAATCGGTAGATTTTTTTTTTCTTGTGCATAGATATTCATAATAATAATATCTATTGCGATCAATCATTATTTTAAAGATACACCGATTAATACTTGAGTAAATAACAAACAACTCAATTGTTACTCGGTCGGTATCAGGTTCTACTCCGGCCTGCCGTTAACGGGATGTCTGAGCTGCAGAATCTCTTTTTAAATTCATAAATTAAACAAATACAATGACTTGTCCGCACTAAAGCTATATTAATACAATAATTTGTGTTAAAATAAAAAATCATTTGGACTTGTTATTTTTTTATGAGCTTGGACTGGAAATTAGATATCAAACTCGACAAACCTAACCTTAAAATACGATACATTGTCCGCACTAGAGTTTAATCTTACAAATTTTTTCTATGTAGCAAAAAAACTCGATTAAACGCATCGTTTATTCATAAGTTAGGATTGGAAATATTATTAGAAGGCGAGTAGCTTCGTCATGCTCTTAATATTCAAACAAAATTATTTTCTTGCAATGAATATTATAATTAGCTAAATTATGTAAAATTTGTATCTATAGCCGCTATTTTAAAAATGTTCAGAACATGGAAAAACGCTCAAATTTTCCTAGGTGTCTCGTTTTATGTTATATATTTGATTTCACTTATTTCTCGAAGAGGAATTATTAATTTAATAAATAAAGATTATACTCTATTTTCCTACAACGTTTTTCCGACATTTGGAAGGGTTTTGGACATAGAATCGAGTCTAAAATTATTTTGGGACTAGTTTATGAGCTATCTCATAGAAATCGATTATTATCCATAAAGGAATAAAATAATTTTTAAAATTTTTGTGGCTTATAAACGTTTAGAACTTCAGAGATATAATGTTGAATTACAATTATATAATTTCGGCTAATATTCCAAAGTAACTACTTCGCTTTTTATGCATAAATGTGAGTTTAAATTTACTTAAGGAGTAACATCACCTTGTAACCAAAAAAACTGAGCTTTATTTCAAATACTTACTGAGAAGTCAAAAAAATTTTCTTTAATATGAGGTTTTGCACTAATGAAAGTACTAATTTTTAGGTATGAGAAACATTCCAATTAATTTGTTAGATACAAAATGGTGGCGTGGAAGTACACTGAAAAAAAGCTGTTTTTCTCATAAACCTGCCCGACCGGTACCGCTACAGGTCACAATTTTTTATCTAGAACAAAAAACCAAAAAATTTATAAAATCTATAGAACATCGTAGGATTTAAAAAAAAATAAATTTAAAAAAATGGCATTGTTTTGAATTTAAAGAACCTGTTTTCTTCGAAAAAAATGATCGAAAATCGGCTATAAAATCGGTTTAACAACAAAAATCCAAAAAATCCTACGATGTTCTATAGATAATCATGTTTTTAAGATACAGTAAAAATTTCAAAGCAATCGGTTGAAAATTGGCAGAGTTATCGGTACGGCCGGGCAGGTGTACAAAGAAAACCGCTTTTTCTCAGTGTACTTTACGCCGCTATTTTGTATCTAAAAAATTAAATAAAATATGTTTCTCATACTTAAAAACTAGTACTTTCATTAGTACGAAACCTCATATTGAAAAAAATTTTCTTGACGTTACAAGGTGATATTAGCCCATAATTTATTTTTCTTTTTTCTTTTGCATGTTTTATATTTGAATAACTTCCTAAAAAAAATTTCTACTCGTAGAATATTTAAAAAATCTTGACACTTTTTTTAAAAAATACGATACTAAATTTTTTAAGCATTTTCTTCAATAGATAGGTATTATAAGCATTAAGAGATAGGAAACCTATTGTATGTTTTAATAAATTTATTGTATTCATAAATCAATTCATAAACATCAAACTAAAATTAAAGGAAGCCTTTACTGCATTAAAATCTAACTTGTTATTTGACTTTCTTTACAATTTTATCATCTGTTTACTTTTTAGGATATACCTGGATTGACAGACACCAATATACCTCGTCGCTTAGGGCCAAAAAGAGCAAGCAAAATTCGTAAATTATTCAATTTGACAAAGCAGGACGATGTTCGACGTTTTGTTGTGAAGAGACCAATTCAGAAAGAAGGCAAAAAAGAACGCTTCAAGGCTCCTAAAATCCAACGACTTATTACCCCACTTACGTTACAAGTAATTCGTGTTAACAAATTTATAATTTTGTTCTAAAAATTAAATTATTCTTTATGAAAATTATGTATTTTTACAGAGAAAAAGGCATCGAGTTGCTTTGAAAAAAAGGCGCTGTTTAGCTCGCAAAGAACAAGCAGCTGAATATTCAAAACTTTTGGCACAAAGACAAAAAGAAGCTAAAGCTAGACGCCAAGAAGAATTAAAAAGAAGACGCAGTGCTTCAATACGTGACTCTAAATCGTCTAATCAGTCAGCTCCTTCTATGACGAAATGAATTAATAACTGTCATTTGTTATTAAATAAATAAAAATGACCATAATAATAAATATAAATTTCAAATATTTTTTTCAAAAATAATTATCAAGTTCATTAATTTTTTATTTTAATAGAAGCAATTTTTTCTTTTTCTTCATTCAGGCATTTGATCATAACATAAAAATAAGAAATATAAAATGTTAATTAAATATAATACTACCAATGTTTTGTTGCATTTTGCAGATTATTTACTAGAAATGTTCATTTCTTATAGGTTTTATGAACTATTTTTGACGAAATTATAATTCAATATTGAGAGCAGGCCGGAGTAGAATCTGATACTGACCGAGTAAAAATTGAGTTTTTTTATATTTACTCAAGTATTAATCGGCGTATCTTCAAATTCAAGGTTGAGCGCAATAGATATTATGAACATCTATGTACAAGAAAAAAAAATTCTACCGCTTTGTTGTTGAGAAAAGTAAGGAACGCCGAAGTAAAAGTTTATGTTTATAATATTTTCGCGTTTCTTACAATCCTCAAAAACAAAGCGGTAGATTTTTTTTTCTTGTGCATACATATTTATAATAATAATATCTATTGCGCTTAACCTTTAATTTGCAGGTACACCTATTAATACTTAAGTAAATAAAAAAAATCTCAATTAGACAAGGACAGCGAATCCGTCCTGCTCTTAAGAGCAGGTCGTATGTCTCTGTCCTTTTCTAATCAAAAAATTAATTTTTTTGCAAAAACTAATAACTGTAGCAAAACATGAGGAGATAGCCCCATCTTGTATCATAAAAAGCAATATAGTCTTTGATGAGGAAATAGTACATTGTGTACCAAGGGCGCAAAATAGGGGATTCCGGCCAGAGTGCGAATAAGCGCCAGAGCCGAGCGAGGGCGCTAAATTCGCACGAGGGCCACGAATTCCCTTGCGCTCGTGGTACACATATTGTTTTTTGATCCAAAGGGTGAAAAATTTGATTTCTATGCTTGTCAAACGGGCGCAAAATTGGTGCATGCGCCCTAGGATGGGAATGCACTATTTTGCGCCCGCTTGACAAGCATAGAAAATCGAATTTTTCGCCCTGAGGGTAATAATATTATTTTTATATCTCTCATTTGAAAGCTCTTGGGATGAACTTGCAAAGTATTATGGGCAAATTTTTTGGCGGTACCTATAGTTTCTTCTGCGCATGCTTAAATTCTTGAAATTTACGGTTCAAATTTGACTGTTTGTAGAGCAGCCGGAAATCAACCGGTATTTAAAAAAAATCGAAAGAAAATCGTAAAAGCTTCAAAATGAGACCCCGTACGTTATTTCAAACCGATTTTTCATTATTCTATAGCTTTATAAACAATTATCATTTATCAAGAATATATGAAATATCATACATGAAATATTATTACACATTCTATAAAAAAAATAATTAAGAGAACAATGTGCGTTTTTGGATGAAGAATCAGTAGTTATCGGGGCACCATGGACCGTCGAAATAAATCCCCACTCCACCACCCCGAAGATTACTGATCAGCGGGTCAATGACTTCTGAGAAGGTGAAGTAAGGGTTTGTTATGCATAGTACCCCGAACAACTGGAGGGTCACTCACCCCTCCTAGAAATTTAGAGTAGGGATGAAAAATATTTTAATCGATATTTCAAAATCATTAGTGAATTTATAAGGTTTTAATCTAATACTTCTAATCATTAAAATGATTGAATATTTTATATTGAATCAGAAAATATAAAATTTACTTGTTAACATTATTGTGTGTATGAAGGATTGGGAATTGGTGATAGACAAGGTGATTGAAATATTATTCATGTTTAAAGAAACATTTATTATTAATAAAACATTGCAACGACCATTCATACAGTTAATTAGTGTGTTACATATGATAAACAAGTTCTGTGAGAAATTTCCCAAGAATTTCTTGAAACCCAATCCTCTAGACATATAATACAGAAACATGATACAATTGGGATCTGACATAGACCAGACGCTCTCTGGTGGATAAAATCTGAACGAATGGTAGCATACAAGCAGAAAGCGTTCGTTGATGCGTCTTGTATGTTCTTGTGTGTTTTGCGTGAAAAGGTTATTATATCACCGATATTTTTGCTATTTTCAACGTACTTTATCATATGTCCTGTTCTAAAAACTTGTTCACCTTCTATAAAATTACGTTTAGTAGGATTAATATCTACCCAATAGCACAGAAATATTCATAAGTAACATAAACAGGTACTTGCTTCATATATGACAATGTAAATTGTATGCTATGGTACGCCATCTTAGCTTAGACCACGCCCCCATGTCAGATCCCAATAATGACCACAAACGGAATATTTGCTTTGTAAGCGTTTGTTATTCCATCTAAATTTTTTACAAATTTGCTGGATAGGTCGTAAATGTTGTGGAATTTGCAATGGCTTACCAAGACTATCAAAGTAAGTACCTGTACCATCCTTATCAATGTATATGGCAATCCAGTGTGCACCATGCTGGTTATAATTTTGCATATTAAGGGCAAGTGCACTAGGTTTTAGCTACATCAGAGGAATCCGATCCGCTGGATAAATACTTATTGCATAAAATTTGATCCTGATCAGATATCGAACAATCTCTTTTGAATTCATTGCAGAGAATTTTGAAAATTTCTTCTACAATCAGCGATTTTACGCTGGCATCAAGTTTTAGTAGCCAATGTTTGAAATTAGCAACGTTATTCAGTGCACATACGTAATTTGAATAAGGAGATTTTATGTAATGATGCATACACTGTACACTGCTGAAATTTAAATTTCTAGAAGCTGGATAATCTTGTTCTTCTAAATTTACAATCTTACAAGTAGTCAGTTTGGAAAGTAGTTCAACTTTTTCTCGACCTTGTACAAAAATTTTACGAATGCTTGCAAGCATCTTCCAAATTTTTGTTTAATCTTTTTATCGATGTATGACCTTCATACCACTCCAGACCATGATGATTCAGTGTCTCCCAATCATTCTGTCTTAATACATTTCTAGGTAAGCGTCTCAAATCACAAGGAGCCACAATCCAATGAGCGATAAAGTTTTTAAGAATAGCGAGTAAAGCCACCTTTTTTAGAATTTTTTAGATTTTTCTTGTCCTTTAAAAACTGTACGTCAATGAACAGATCTATACTGTTTGCAATGAAAGTTGCTAACCGACTAGATGACTTTTACGAAAAATGTACTACCATCACCATTACTTAACTGCTATAATTCACGACAACCTGTCTTAACAAGTCGATTTCGAGCAAATTGTCGTATTCAGCATAAATTATACAATTTACAGCGCCCTCTAGCGGTTCGTCAAATCTAACATCAATTCGCGCATTACTATTTTTTATCAAATTCAAATGACTACCATCACTCGCCGATAAATCAGGTGTCGAATCAAAAGCGAATAGGCAGTGACCATTCGGATAGTCGAGGTAATCGAGTTGTCTGAATTCATAAAGTGAATACCTGTGCCGGAAAAAAGTGTATGATAGGCATCAATGTACATTTTGCTTCCTTTAAAATCTGGCTGTAAGGGTTTCGTTAAAACTTGCATTCCATCAACCTACAGACACAAAAAATTTATATTAAAATTTTTTAAATTAAACGGAAGACTTTTTTCTCCGTCTTAAGAGGCGGTCGGAACCATTCGCCGCTTGGTGGCGCTGCGGTCAGGTGAGAAAAAAATATAAAATATTTTTTATACAGCAATTTAAAATTTACTGAAACAATAATATACTTTTAATCTTGTCATTTCCTCTAGCCATATATATGTAGAATAATTATTAATACTTATCTTGTTTGAAAAGTCTAAAATATTGTTATAAAGCGAAAAATGCGGCGCGAGGTAGAGCCGACGTAAACATTAGTATACATCATTCTTTAGTATTGCTCTCTCTGTCGTACTAAAGGAAGGTGCACGCATGTTTACATCGATCCTACTTTGCATCGCATTTTTCGCTTTATAACAATATTTTAGACTTTTCAAACAAGATAAGTATTAATAATTATTCTACATATATATGGCTAGAGAAAATGACAACATTAAAAGTATATTGTCGTCTCAGAAAATTGTAAATAACTGTATAAAAAATATTTAATAGATTTCTCTCACCTGACCGCAGCGCCACCCTATATGTAGCGGCGAATAGACCCGACCGCCTCTTAAGCTTTATTTTCAACAAACCCATATTTTTATTTAAAACAGATACATATTTTAATAATAAAAATCATTAAAGTAATCAAACAAACAAATAATAATAAATAAAATCTTTTGGGGGGCGATGAACATATGTAACTTTTTACCCACTTCAACGAACGAATGTGGTGGCTGTGGTCACTTAGTTTTTACGCACCTCGTTTTCTACTTTTGCCAAGTTCAAACCCGATGATCCACCTTTTTTTTTTAAATATTATATATTTTTGTAATCAATTTTCATAGCAGAAAAAATTAAATTAAAAATTTATTTAACACCTTAAATTCTATTTTATTTCAAAAATATAAAAAAATATATTTTCAGATAGGGATAGAAAAAAAGTTTTAATGTCAATAATACATGGCTATATAACTTATATTAATATGAAATAAAAACTAAGCTAGTTCTGTAATTTTTTCCTAATAATTATAAAAGATATTTAAAATTGAAAATAAATTATTTTAAATAATAGTTGTTTTTTCATTCTCACTCAATTGCAAATAATAAAACCTTTTTTGTTCCTTAAAAAAAGGACCTTTTCTAAATTTATATAAATTTATGACATTTTTAACTAATTTAATAAAAATAGAAAATAAATATAAATAATTCTAATTTTATTTTAGATAAGTAAAATAATAAATTTACCTGCATAAATAAATAATTTTACGAATTTAAACTTCATTAAAGCGCGTTTTAAATAAAAATTACATTGAATATAATATCATTTATATTTTTAAAAATTGAACTTTTTCTTCTTTCTTTTATTAAATATATTTTTGTAATATTAGCAATTATTATTTCCAAAACAAAAAAATTGATAATTCTCTACGAACGAAATAATTTTCAGTTCTTATTAAACAAAATTTTGACTAAACTTTGAATGGTTGAATTATTTTTGTCCGTTAAAAAGTGACATTTTCTAAAGTTATATAGGGGCATGATAACATTTTTTTAAATTAATTTTTAAAAAAATAACATTTTATTTTAACAGTTACAAAATTTAAAATATGAAAAATCTTAATTTTTCAAAAATTACATAAACATAAAATTAATAAAACATCTTATCTGACTGCTCGTTCTGTTAATTACTTTTTTTTGTAATAAAATTACTTTAAAAAATTTAAGATGTCATGCAAATTAGTATTTTAATAATAAAGAGCTCAACGGTTCTTTAAGCTGAAATTATATGAATTTTAAATAAACAAACAATACTGATTTTATTAATTAGCAGTTTATTGAGACCCAAAGTGATCATACTTTAAACGAGATTATCTTAAAGAAATCGGCAAGGCTATTTGAAAATTCACAGTAATAACATATAAAATAAAAACCCATTTAAAGTTTGAAAAGAGTATTCGCCTTTTAAATAAACAACAAATTATAGCTGATGGAGGAGCTATCTGACTATTAACAAAATGTATATGATTTTTAAATCTTTGAAACTTTATGAGAAAAATATTGAGAATGACAGATAAAGGGAAACATCTCTTCCAATTGAAAAATATTAAAGAATTATGAAATGTATCTTAAAAAATCAATTTCAAATTTTTTATTATATGTTTAAATGGTTTATTATGGTTATGTAAATTAAATATTTTTATTATTATATTTTTTATTGATTTAACAAAAATTTAACTTGAAATAAATAAAAGAATTAACGGCAGGCCGGAGTAGAACCTGATACCGACCGAGTAACAATTGAGTTGTTTGTTATTTACTCAAGTATTAATCGGTGTATCTTCAAAATAAAGGTTGATCGCAATAGATATTATTATTATGAATATCTATGCACAAGAAAAAGAAAATCTACCGATTTGTTTTTGAGAAAAGTAAGGAACGCCGAAGTAAAAGATTATGTTTATAATATTTTCGCGTTCCTTACTTTTCTCAAAAACAAAGCGATAGTCTTTTTTTTCTTGAGCATAAATATTTGTAATAATAATATCTATTGCGCTTAACCTTCAATTTGCAGATACACCGTTTAATACTTGAGTAAATAACAAAAATGCTAATTAGACAAGGACAGCGAATCCGGCCTGTTCTTAAGAATTGTGCTTTAATAAGGCATATTTTTTAAAAAGTGTTGTCAATTTCATCAAAGCGCATTGAATAAAAATCACGTTAAATACCATTGATGTTAAAAAAATGGTTTAAGAAGGGGCCGAACTATCTGTCTTTGTCTAATAGCGTTTCTCATCATTTATGTAAACACTATCCGGTATAATAAGAAAAAAATAGCAGCCCCCGCTAGATATTAGTATAATAAGTAAATTTTGTAATGTGTAACGAGGATAGCAAATTATAGATATACTGTATGTCAGTATACTTCTGTCTCTATCCTCGTTGTCAGTCGCACGGCTCAACGTATGCTTGATGTGCAAGTGTAAGAGTAAGACGGAGAGAGTCTGTCTCAGCGACTAGGATATAGTACTGTAGAAAGAGGCGCGCGCAGGGCATGCCGGGTAGACTTAGGCAAGAGAAGGAAACGAACGGGTCGGTTAGAAAGAATTTAGCAGCCATATTGTGCGTTGTGCGAGCTCGTGCTTTGGATAGTTTTCCGTTCTTTAGATAGAAGCATTTTGGCTGATGTAATTAATTCGTGTGACTCTGTTTCGAATATTGGCTTGTTGAGAGATATTGAAAAGCAGATCTTCTTGCTAATATAATTGTCGTGTCGTGTACAAGAACCAAGTGGGTTTGCCGTAATTCTGCAGAGAGATCGGAGCGTCCTTGTAACGAGAGCTACGATAGCCTTGAGCTGCACCGCATATCTTCGGTGCCGCTTTTGTTGAATCATCGATTCGTCTGGGTTAGAGAAGATCGTCGGAAAATCTTCGTATTCAACGACTGATAGAAAATGTAAGTCTGCAGACTATCGTATTGCGTTTTATTATTGAATACGTGTATGCGATATATGTAAAAATATCGAGACCGTCGCGTGCGTCGCGTTAAATAAAATAGGTTAGAATAAATTAAATTTTGTTTCTTTTTATTAAACTTATTAAATTTTGCCACTATTAAAGTTTACGATAATTTCATTTCAGTGTATTAAATTTGTTTATTGTTTTGAATAAATTGGAGTTAAATTGAAATTATTTTGGAGTACCATATAACGTTATTTCTCTCTGTTTAAAATCGTGTGTTGTCTATATATATTGAACGTTATACACTTGCTTTCTTTTGATCTACGATATTTAAGAGAGTCTTAAGGTACACGCCGTGGGTTTCGTCGTACCAGACGTCGGGAGGCAGAACTTCTAAGCGAAGTTCTGCAATAGTATTAAATATTGCTTAACTGATTTCCATGATATGAAAAAGACAGTCATAGTCGATCAGTGACGATGTACGAGGCTGATCGTCTCTAAATCGAAAATCGGTTATTTAACGGTGAGTGCGTATGTACTTGAAGTAAGTACATATGAAACCCACAAATATATTTGATTAGTTGATTTAAATATATTCCCCGTTACATGGCGCCCAACGAATCAACTCACGAAAGTTGATAAAAGCAGTGTATTACGTTATAATATCGCGTGCATAGTACATAGCACCAATATATGGGCTCACGTAAATAAAAAGTTTAACGTGATTTTTTTTTATGGTGCGTATGATTACGTGGCGCGCGGCGTGACAGGAAAAAGGACGCGATAGAGAAATATAGGTGGCTCTCGGGTGGCGCGCATTATAAAATGGCGTCCACTGAATAATCGAGAGCAGCTCATGCTTATCTTATTGCAAGGGCCTTGAGGGGCGCTGGTTGTAATAAGACATTTAAAGCATTAAGCTAATTCTAGTGGCAATAGTCATTGCGCGGTAGGTTAGTAAAGCGTGTTTTTTCTAGTTTCTGAAATTGGGAAAAGAAATTCATGCGATTATTTTTTTTTATTTTAGGAAATTTTTTCGGTTTTCTTTAGGAAAAATAAAATAATAGTTTTTTTAAAGAGAAAAATTTGCTAAATTGTACGGAAGAGCGACGGTCTCGTAGTTGTAAGAAAGTTCGACAAGATAGACGAAAGTAAAAGGAGAAGTCTTGTCGAACATAGGGCGCGCTTGTGAGCAACGGTAAAGTAGGCTGCTCACAGGCTACGATATAATTGTATAAGTCGGCCGTAAGCAGCAAAGAGGACAAAGTTGGAGTTTGTTTTTTTAATTGTGATTTTGCCCTTGGTGTTGATTTTTTTGTTAATTCTATTTCTTTCTTGTTAAGAGAGGTACTTCTCATATAAGAGAAACATAAATTTTAAATCTGTTCTTGGTTTAGTTAAAATTATTAAAATTTTTCTTTGAGAATTAGATTTGATAGTAAAGTTTTCTTTTGTGTGTTTTTGCGAAACTGAGGTTGCAGTTTTTGCAATAGCTGACTGGTTGAAGGTTTTGTTTTTTTTTCTTAACCAGTCAGCAGTTAGAGTTATTGACACCAAGAGGAAATTATAGAGTTCTTTTTTTCTCTCTATTAGGGAAATTTAATTGTTTTTCTTTATTGAAAATAATTTTATTGTTATTAAAGGGAGAAGGTTGGCTCAATATATTTAGATTGAGCCATATAAGAATAATCTCTTTGTAGCTTGCGTAGAGAGGTTCTTGTGTGTGTTATAGTAGTTAGGTACACTACACATATATATATTGTACACATGTATATTTAGAATTTTTTTTTTGCGGCTGTATAAGCAATTAATATTTTCTGAGTGGCACACGCAAGTACTTCTATTTCAGGTGATAGATTTGCTTCAAGAGTGAAGATGGCAAGCAATCAGTCAAGAAGAGATGTAGCATCGACTGAGTTGCTTGATGACTGGCTGATATGTTTAAACGCTCAAGAACTGACTGAAGCCTTGTACAGTTTACAAATGCGAACTTCTGGCTCCAGGTTCGCTCAAGCTGAGAGGTTAAGAGTCTGGCTGCTCGGTGAATATACGGCAGCTGACTTTATGCAATCAGATCTGTCTGACGAAAATGCAATCAGACAGACTAGGATTGATCTTCGTCAGTCTTTTATTGAGACAAAGACGGCGGAGATAACAAACAGTTCGCAGACAGCAAGCAATTACACCTTGCATCCGCATCCATTGGCTGAGTTGCCTCAATTGCAGGTAGAAAATTGTGAGGTGACACAGTTATCAGCTAATGGAAGCGAGAGAACAGAAGGCGCCCTAGCCAATAACAGTAGTGTTGCTTCGCAAAGTAGGCAGATGAGACAACAGAAATCGACGAATAAAGAGAATGAAATCCAAGAAATTTCAAGGCACGAAATTGACGCTCACGCACAACAGGAGTTGCCGCAAAGTCATAAGATGACTAATGAAGAGTATCTATTGCATAGCAAGATGCTAAAAGCATTGCAACAGATACAACAGCAAATAGGAGATCTATCTGAGAGAGTTCGCGACCTCTCGGATTGGAGAGAGTCATGCTTGTCAAATCAAACAAGTGTGATTCCAACTGAGAATAGGTTACCGTCGAGTACAAGAATAGATGGTGGTCTATCAGGTTGCGGCAAAAGGACCCAACAACATAGTAATGTTGAATCAGGTCAACAACGGCCTGATGATAGACAGGTAAATTTTGACCAAATGACGGCCAATGCGAGGGTCATCACGTCAACAGGTGGTGCACCTCGTGCTAACGGTTCAGATGTATCTGGGACATCTCGGTTGCCACCATTTGGCGCTCTCGGCACAGCCTGGGGAAGGGGTAGCTCACCGACTCAGGTCTCAGTGAGTCATGGTGGTCAACCAAGAGATGTAGGCAGAGTCGTACGTCAATGGGAAGTACGATTTTCTGGTAAAAGGACCAAAGTATTGACCTCTTTTTGACAAGAGTCGAGGAGTGTCGGGTCCTTGCTAATCTGTCGGAGAGTGATTTGTTGTATTCGCTCTCTGAATTATTGACAGGTGTTGCAGCTACTTGGTATCGCAATAATCGGGACCAATGGCATAGTTGGCCCGAATTCTGTGAAGCTGCGAGACGATGGTACGGTACCAACCGTCGTTTCCAACAGAGGCTTACAGCAGAAGCGAACGCACGCACGCAGGGCAATGATGAGCCAGTGCGTGACTACTTAACGTGTCTTATAGCAATAATGCGAAGACAGAAACCACAACCGGACCTCAGTCAACAGTTAGATTTATTACATCGTAACTTGAGGCCGGAGCTGCAAAGACTCGTACGCAGAGACGAATTCAATAGCATTGATTCTTTATTAGAGATTGCTGTTGAAGCGGAGTTGACTTTAGAGGCTGAGAAAGTCTATAAACCTCCACCATCACCTGGCAAAGCATTATTACCAGAAACAGCTTACCACCCTCCGGTGAATCAAAAGAAGATTCCGCCTAAGGTATCTAGTGTGGACACCAGTGTGTCTAAAGTTGAAGATATGGTGTCTACAGTTACCAAAATTTTGGAACAAAAGCTAGCTCAATTTGAAAAGAGATTGATTGGAAAAGCTTATCGATATACAACGCCAAAGAAAAAGAAATCCAAGTCGAGTCCTGCAAATCATCGGATGTCAAGAAGAACTGGTGATGAGGATCACGATTATCCTAATGATAATGTTTCAGATTCTGAGAGACAAAAGTCTCGTAGTCCAAGAAAGGACCAGTATAGAAGAACAGGATCAAGTCCTCGCCATAATCGGGATAGTATAGTTTGTTATGGTTGTGGTAATCCAGGTTACATAAGGAGCGAATGTCCGAAATGTTCGGAAAACGCCATTGGGAGCAAGTGAAGAAGGCCGTAACTGCTCCCACTGACTCTTCTAAGGCCTTCAAAGAGTCAGATGTATCATGGACAGGCTCAGACAGAATTGAGCCTATCAACGTTGGTGAACCATTGAAGTGTGTTGCAGTAAAGAAAAATTCAGCCTTTGCTGAAATTGAAAAAAACATAGTCATTATCGAAGCTGAAACTCGATTATGGTTGAAAGGTTTTATTGCAAATTGCGGCATGTTAATTGACTCATACAACACTCGTGGAGCCAGAGTCGTAAAATGGGTAATTAACAAAGTCAGACTATATATAGATGGATGCCAGGTCAAGAAAGGTGATTATAGCAATTTGAAATGGTTTTGCTATCTGTATAAAATAAATAGCAGATTAAGGGAAATAGTTTTGAAAGTACAAGATTACTTGTGTACGGTTGAACACCATAAAAGAGTACTGAAAAGTATATCAGTCACTCTCTTTCTAATGTACAAAGATGAAGGGGTTGAAGAAGTTGAATTTTTGACTCTTCATACTGTAAATCCAACTAAGGAACAAATGTGTCTAAATTGGTTTACTAAAGTACATAATTGTCGATTCTTTATATATAGTTCGGACGAAGAAGTCGATATTATCCTGGATTTGGATGACGAGACGTGGATGCTCGTCATCTCTCAGGAACAAACGAAAGGGGTGTTCATGGAGTGTCATAATGGGACTGTAGTTGGTCGCTTAAGTAGAAGAAGAATCTACATAAGAGTGATAGTTACATATTTTTGGCACTCCATCTGCAAAAACATTTATTTGATCTGCCAAAAATTTAAGTCTGACAATGATCCAGACAGCATCAAGGATAAGAATCAACCGCTGATGGATCAAGAAGTTGAAGTAGGAAGAGTGAGGAATTGCGGCGGGTCATCTGCGAATGGCCAACCTCACCACTTTAGCGATAGCGCACCACCTGCGTGTGGTATAAAGTGTAGTTTTAGGACGGTATACGTGTGTAGAAAACGTGATAAGCCGTGTAGGACAGTTTTGGTGGTGAGACGAGCGAATGCGAGGTTAGTATGCGTTTCACAGCGATCGGGTGAAGATGGTACGTATAAGCGCGTTCGTGGTAAGTCAAACGTAACTCAAGAGGATCTACTGTTCGATCTTCTCAATTTCTCACTCAACTTTGGCAGTATGGCAACTAGAGAGAATGACAGTTGTTACAACTGGTTAAATACTGTCACAACTGCAATTATGAAATATTTGAGTAGTTTTCCAAGGACGTTGGCTGTTAATAAATAACATTGATGATGATAGGTAAAAGTTACTGTTAGCATTAAAGTATTGGAAAGAGATAATATGCAAGATCTCCTTTTATTGATAATAAATTATCTAACCGTGACGATCAATATGATCATGAGTGTAGCGGGTTAGATAAGATGATTTATAGAATCAAATGTTTCTTTTTGAAACGAGGAAAAAAATTTTTAACGTGGGATATCATAGAGAGATTCTCTTGTGGTATAGTCTCATTATATTTTGCAGTGCGACTAAGTATCGCAGAGCTGTCATACACAGTCTTCCAGCGTCTGGGGAAGGGGTGTAACGAGGATAGCAAATTATAGATATACTGTATGTCAGTATACTTCTGTCTCTATCCTCGTTGTCAGTCGCACGGCTCAACGTATGCTTGATGTGCAAGTGTAAGAGTAAGACGGAGAGAGTCTGTCTCAGCGACTAGGATATAGTACTGTAGAAAGAGGCGCGCGCAGGGCATGCCGGGTAGACTTAGGCAAGAGAAGGAAACGAACGGGTCGGTTAGAAAGAATTTAGCAGCCATATTGTGCGTTGTGCGAGCTCGTGCTTTGGATAGTTTTCCGTTCTTTAGATAGAAGCATTTTGGCTGATGTAATTAATTCGTGTGACTCTGTTTCGAATATTGGCTTGTTGAGAGATATTGAAAAGCAGATCTTCTTGCTAATATAATTGTCGTGTCGTGTACAAGAACCAAGTGGGTTTGCCGTAATTCTGCAGAGAGATCGGAGCGTCCTTGTAACGAGAGCTACGATAGCCTTGAGCTGCACCGCATATCTTCGGTGCCGCTTTTGTTGAATCATCGATTCGTCTGGGTTAGAGAAGATCGTCGGAAAATCTTCGTATTCAACGACTGATAGAAAATGTAAGTCTGCAGACTATCGTATTGCGTTTTATTATTGAATACGTGTATGCGATATATGTAAAAATATCGAGACCGTCGCGTGCGTCGCGTTAAATAAAATAGGTTAGAATAAATTAAATTTTGTTTCTTTTTATTAAACTTATTAAATTTTGCCACTATTAAAGTTTACGATAATTTCATTTCAGTGTATTAAATTTGTTTATTGTTTTGAATAAATTGGAGTTAAATTGAAATTATTTTGGAGTACCATATAACGTTATTTCTCTCTGTTTAAAATCGTGTGTTGTCTATATATATTGAACGTTATACACTTGCTTTCTTTTGATCTACGATATTTAAGAGAGTCTTAAGGTACACGCCGTGGGTTTCGTCGTACCAGACGTCCGGGAGGCAGAACTTCTAAGCGAAGTTCTGCAATAGTATTAAATATTGCTTAACTGATTTCCATGATATGAAAAAGACAGTCATAGTCGATCAGTGACGATGTACGAGGCTGATCGTCTCTAAATCGAAAATCGGTTATTTAACGGTGAGTGCGTATGTACTTGAAGTAAGTACATATGAAACCCACAAATATATTTGATTAGTTGATTTAAATATATTCCCCGTTACAAATGACAACCAAATTTTTTCACTGCGTAGTTTTTGAATAATTAGAGACCTACCAAAAAAAGATAGGTTATATTCTAGATTGCTAGTAGGTCTCTAATTAGTCAAAAACTATGCGGTAAAAATTTGGTTGTTATTACAAAATTTACTAATTATACTAATATCTAGCGGGGGCTGCTATTTTTTTCTTGTTATATCGGATAGTATTTACATAAATGATGAAAAACGCTATTAGACAAAGACAGATAGTTCGGCCCCTTCTTAATGTTTATAGTTACAAAAATAATTTAATTATAATACTACTCATAAATTCGCTATGTGTTTTCGAACTAGAGGAAAAACTAAAAAAAAACCTGATGCAAAAAAACTATCGTATATTTAGGAAGAAATATCATAGGAAAATTTAGAAAAAGTAGGTATTTTAAAGTATTCACTAAAAAGAATGCATTACATTTTTTCAAAGCTTCTTATCATATTATAAAGTTAACTGAAAAATAAAATGTATTCGTTTAAATTTAAAAAAATGTATTTGTTTAGTTACTTTTCAAGTATGATTCAATAAAATTTGAAAAGTAATATATTCGATAGTATTGCACTGTTTTGTGTATTTTGTGAAAATTATTTTCATAGGAAATCGTATCAAAATTTTACACATAAGTACGGAAAATTAACGTAAAATTTTTGTATGCTTTGAAACAAAAAAAATTTTTGTCAGATTTACATCAAATATATGTACTTCATTATTCAAATTGTCTCATTACATATAATTATACATTTCATTAATAAAAAAATTGATATTCTTTATAAACTTTTTTATTGAAATTTTCATTTTAAAATTTACACAAAAATTTTTTTGAAGTAGCCAAATTTTAATCCAAGCCAACGATGTGTAAAAAAAATAATTTATTGACAATTTTATTATTAAAACAGTTTTAAATGTATGTGGTAAAAGTTATTTTGTTGTATTTTTAAAAATCAAATGTTAATTATATTGATATTGCACCTAAACATTTACTAAATTTGAAATTTTTACAATACTACAAATTTTTGCTAACAAATATAATACCGAAAAAAAATGTTGAAATTTTAAACTTAAAGTTCATTTAAAGTACTTGTAATAATTAATTAGGCAATCATATCTTGAGTATAAATATTTTTTTCATATATAACTAATAATCAAAGCCTACTTATAAGGAAAGATCATCTCCACCTTCGAGAAACAAATTTGGTTAAAACTACAAGATATGATTTGGTGATGAAAAAAATTAACCCGTATTATTTCTTTTGTTTAAATAGATTTTAGAGACAAAGTTATACATATTTTTTTATAATATAATGAAGAGAAGTTGTTGTAAGAACTTAAATGACCGGACAACTCAAAATCTTACAAAAAAATGTATTAAGAGGCGGTCGGAACCAAATCGGTGACTTAGTTCGGTGCTTGTAATAAATGCTTATAATAATTTATTCATTTATTAATATGGTAAAAATATAGTCATTTCCTCTAGTCATGTATATGAAGAATAATTTAAAATAGTTAAAGCCACAAAAATATACAAAATATTGTTATAAAGCGAAAAATGCCACTTAACAATCGACAAGGCAGTTTTTTGCATGCGGTATATGTCAAGTCAGTTTGATATTTGTAATAAATGCTTATAATAATTTATTTACTTATTCATATGGTAAAAATATAGTCATTTACTCTAGTCATATATATAAAGAATAATTTGAAATAGTTTAAGCCATAAAAATATACAAAATATTATCGTAAAGCGAAAAATGCTGACTTGATATATACCGCAAGTCACCGATTTGGTTCCGACCGCCTCTTAAATATCAAAAAAGTACAAGTTAAATACTTCAATTTAAGCCTTATTAGCTTAAAAAAGCTCAATGCTGTTAAAAAGTTATGCTTAATTGAAAATTATTACATATTTGTTAATAGTTTTAGCATATAATATATAATAAATTAGTTACTCCATTTCTACTTGTATATTTAAACTTTATATAATGTTTATTCAAAACATATTATCCCTTTCGTTAAAAATTGTCAAATTTTGAACTTTATTCAAGAACATTTATTTATTTTATGATATTTTAGATTTATTATTAATGTCTTGAACATTTTTATTTCATTATTATATTTTAATACTTTCCATTTAACATTTTCTATTATCAAACATGTTTCTCATTAGGTTTTAAACAATTTTTCAAATGATATACTCTTTTTAAGTACATTTTTAATTTATTTATGTTCAAAGTTTAATTAATATTTTACTAATTCTTTTTAAATGTTATGCATAAATTTATTTGATCTATTTATAAATTTTATTTATAAACGTATTATCTTTAAAATATATAAAATACAATAATGTTATTATTACTTCATAAAAATCAAAATAAATGAGCTTTGGTTAAAATTATAGAAGAAAATCTGTCAGAATAATTAATTTTACAAATTACTTATATAAAATAAATCTATAAATTAAAGAAGAATTTAAAAAGAGAAGACTAAATATCAAATAAAAATTTTAATTTCACTCGAATTAAGAAAATAATCTATATTTAAAAAAAACGTTCTTAAAATTTTGATTGCTAATATTTCTTATTAAAAAAATCTTTTTATTTCAAATTATTATTTGGATCCAAATTCTGCATTAAACTGCGTTAGGGGATTTGAAAAAAGTTTTAATTTTTTTATACTAGCGATGCAAAGAACAGAAAGCCTGAATTAAAAATTTTATATTGAAAAAAGCGTTAATTAGCATATGCTTAGAAAATGCTTGCACAGTTAACAATTATTTTATTTTAAATGGCTGTATTGTAAGTCAATACTTTTTGTCAAAAATTTTTCTTATTGTATTGTAACAAATTTTATTTGTAACCATATTAAAAAAAGACAAAGCATAAGATTTGAACTTGAAAAATTTTTTAATTGCTGCAACGTACCCTAAAATTTAGCCAACACACGGCGACGAGTGGCGTTAGTGTCGCTAGCGACCATTCATTGTATTACGAACGAGTAGGCAGTGTTTTCTAGAGACTAATGAGTGTTCTCTGCGAGGCTTCTTTCTACGAAGAAGATAGCAAGTCTACGCTCAGAGAGTAATGAGTCGTCTCTAGAGACTACTAGTTCGTTTTTCGAAGCGTGGACTGACTGTATTCTAAAAATGACATATACTGTACCGTAAAGAACAGTGACAGTTCGATTTCCTTTTCAGTGCAGCTATTGTACGTTTTTTATTTAAACCAAATTACATATTTTTATCGCTTCCTCACCCCAAACTTAATTTTTTTTGATTATCTAAACAATTTTCATTATTAAATAACAAAATTAATAAAATTAGCATTTTAAGGACAAATACGTTGCATGCTGCACGTCGTTTTTATGATTAAATTTTTTTCATTTGAATAATAAATTTCTTCATTGTTTTTTGGAAATATTGTATTTAAATACATTTCTTATGAAAAATAAAGTATTCACGCATTTTATTACATTTATCCCAAATAACAGTAAAAAATATACTTTAAAAAGATATAATAAACGTCAAAACATAAAAAAATATGTACTTCATACATAAACTGCTATTTTTAAAAATTAACAATAAGAATAAAATTTTTTCCTAATTAATTGTCAAACTGAAAAAAAATTTTAAATGCTTTTCATATCATGGTTCAAAGTTCGGAACCATTGTAATAATTACAAAGAAAACATTGAAATCTATTTTTTTTAAATTTTTGGCTATGTTAAAATTCTGTGTCGATTTTTCAAAAATAAAATAGAATTTAAAGTAATTTTCATTGAAAACACGCTTTCGTGAAATTTGCTAGGTTTCGTGAAGTTTCATATTTCTTAAATCAAATTATCGACATTATATATTTATATTAAGTTAATTCAATAAAAAGAAATTTAAAACCTGATATCAAGATATTTGCTACTATATTTAGTCCAATAGAATTAATCGAAATGCATAATGTAATTAAAAACAGGTGCAGACCACCAAAAATGGATTTGTTGGATAATTAGAAATGAAACTCTGGAATTATCCTCAAAATTTGAGCCGCCAGGAATTAGTAAACAATGATTTAAGGTGCAAAATTCGTAAAAATCACTGTTTTTTAGAGGTAGCTTGAATTCGTTTGCGTTCTAGTATATGAAAATTATACTATTTGTAGGTATTTGAAAGACGATTAATTTGAGACGTCATTGATGAAAATCGGTTGATAAATTTTATAAATAACGATAAACAAAAATCGAAAATTGCGAAATTTTAAAATATTTGTCATTTGTTAAAAAAAGGATGTACATGTTTGTAATTCAACAAAAATGTGCCTCTTATTATCCTTAAGTCACCATAAAAATTTCATCAAAAAATATTAATTATTTTAGGAGATATTCTATTTGTTTATTAAAAAGAGGTCAAATGTACATTAAAAAATTCACCCAAAAACGTCATGGTAGAGACTTTATGATAATCATATAATACTTTTTTAAATCGGAGTAGCGCGTGAATATAATAACAACTGTTGTATTTATTTTTAAAAATTTATTTATTTAACAATAATTATTGCAAAAAAAAAATTGTTTAAACATATTTTTTTAAATACCAATTTTAGCAAAAAGTTTTAAGAATAAAGTTTGTTTGCCTTAAAAAAATAAACAATATTTCATTTTAGTGTTTTCATGATAAAATCAATATTAAGTCTGTTAATTTGGAAAACAAATTAGAAAAAATTTTTGGTTTGGAATTTCAACGTAAATTTACTTTGTCATGAAAAATTCCTTATATCTCCGTTATTTACGGACCAATTTTGACGTTTTTTTTTTAAATCGGGGAAGCGCGTGAAAATAATAACAACTGTAGTATTTGTTTTTAAAAAATTATTTATTTAACAATAATAATTGAATAAAAAAAATTGTTTGAACATATTTTTTTAAATATCAATTTTAGCAAAAAGCTTTAAGAAGAAAGTTTGTTCGCCTTAAAAAAATAAACAATATTTCATTTCAGTGTTTTCATGATAAAATCAATACTAAGTCTGTTAATTTGGAAAACAAATTGGAAAAAATTATTTTTTTTGCAATAAATAACGGAGATATAAGGAATTTTTCATGGCAAATTAAATTTACGTTGAAATTCCAAACCAAAAATTTTTTCCAATTTGTTTTCCAAATTAACAGACTTTATATTGATTTTATCATGAAAACACTAGAATGAAATATTGTTTATTTTTTTAAGACGAACAAGCTTTATTTTTAAAGCTTTTTGCTAAAATTAATATTTAAAAAAATATGTTTAAACAAATTTTTTAAAAATAAATACAACAGTTGTTATTATATTCACGCACTACTTCGATTTAAAAAAGATTCACGCACTACTCCGATTGATATTTATTAATGAATTTTTGCCTAAAGAAGAATATATTAATTTTAAAAAGTTAAAAAAGTATGCCAAAGAAAAAGGCTTTAAATTTGTTTGGCACAGACATGGTAAATTTCTGGTGAGGAGGGAGAGAGGGGAGAGAGCTCACAAATTTTTTAATGAAAATGATTTAGATAATTTATTGACAGAAAGTAAGAAATTAAAAGACGGTGTGCATGTAATTAATGTAAATTCTGAAACTCCATCGAATATTAAGTGTAATAATAATAATACATGTGATAATAATGAAGCCTCTGAACATCAACGAAATATGTCGACAAAACAATTATTAGGTACAAATAATGGAGTAACGTCGAGTGTGGCCTCTCCCCAATGACTGCACCGGGCCCCCTCTGAGGGTCGTACAGGGAGGAGGGGTGAACTGCGAGCGTGCTTTCTGAATGTGACTTCGTTGAGGGCTCACATTGGGCAGGTACGTGAGTTTCTGAGTGGTGGTCCTTCTTGCAACATATTTGGAGTGGCTGGGTCCATCTGTTTCGGATGACGTCATTCGGGTCAAAGGGTATAAAGTATTCAGACAGGACAGAAACTTGCGTGGTGGAGGAGTTGCTTTGTATGTTAAAGACAATTTAAAGTGCACTATTTTGGCTACTTCGGATACTCAAACTAATCATAGTGAAGGTAAACCGGAGGTACCTGAGTATATTTTTTGTTCCGTGCAATTGGGCAGCTCCGAAGCCGTGTTGGTTTCTGTTATTTATCGACCTCCTGCAATTTCCTTTTTTAAAACTACCGATTTTTTGGATAACTTGAGAAATTTTGCTTCCGAATACTCTCATAAAATTATAATGGGAGACCTGAATGCCGATCTCCTGCGTGAGAGCAGTGATGCCAAATTTATTAATGAATTGTCGGCTGAGCTTTCGTTACGGCTGGTTCAGCACGGTGCCACGCATCACACTCCAACGTCTCACACGTGGATTGACCTGATTCTTGTTGACGATAATAACACAGTACTTGACGCACGCAACTTACCGGCGAATTTTCACAGTCGGCACAACTTAATTGATGTATGTATTTCTTGTCATCGCATCAAGACAGATAATAAAATAATTAAGTATAGAAATTACAAAGATATCTGTCCAAACTTATTGGTACAGAGTTTGGCCGGCTGTGATTGGACGCCATTTACAGTTGGTACAGTTGACCCAGAATCTGCACTTGGCTGCCTCTGTGACAACCTTACGGCGGCAATACAAAATCTAGCGCCACTAAAAACACTTAAAATTGGTAAAGATAAATTTCCTTGGATTGATAAAGAGTTGTCGCAGATGCGGCACAAGAGAGATGCCACGTATCGTAGATTTAAACGGACGAAGGAGGAGCGATATCTCTCCGAATTTTTGCAGATGCGTAAAACAATAGATGAACGGACGGAACAAGCTAAAACAAATTATTATCATAATAGACTATTCGATGCTCTTGCTGGAGGTAATGTCTGGAAGGAGTTAAAAGACCTGGGACTCCTGTCCGGACCTCAAGGGGACTTGAATGGATTCACTCCAGATGAGCTTAATGCACATTTTGCGGGGGTGTCGGTCTCGCCACACGATGATACTGCGGAACGTAAAAGGATTCTTTCTGAGTGTAGTGAAAGTGGTTTTGCCTTTAAGCCAATTAATATTAATGATGTAATCCTTGCGATTTCGCATTTTTCATCACAGGCTTGTGGCGAGGATGGCATCCCGCAGAGTGTGATACTTAAAGCACTTCCGGTTATTGGAGAGCATCTTGTGACTCTGTTTAATTCCTCTTTTGCACGGGGGGTCTTCCCTTGCCTTTGGAAGCGCGCACGTATTGTGCCTTTAAAGAAGTGCCCTGCACCTAAAATGCCTAAAGATTTTAGGCCCATAGCAATATTATGTTTTCTTTCAAAGGTTCTTGAGAAGATTGCCCATGACCAACTGCAAGAGTATATTATGACACACAAAATACTTGACTCTTTGCAGACTGGCTTCAGGAAGCATCAGGTAGGAAACAAATGGTTTCTACACATTTAAAAGAGGATTCGGATTGGCTAACAACCAATCTAGGAGTTCCACAGGGTTCAGTGCTGGGGCCTCTGTTGTTCTGCCTTTACATTAATAACATACGTGACACGCTCGACCCCTGTTGTGTCAAGCACATATTATATGCTGATGACCTCCAAATCTATACTCAGGTCCCTTATGAACATCTGAATGAAGGTATTCGTATTATGCAGAGGGCGGCCAGGGCGGTGTCGGGATGGGCTGTCGATGCTTCTCTCACATTAAATGCAAGCAAAATTAAGGCTATCGTTTTTGGCAGTAGTCGTTTTATTAATGACTTTTATGCTGGTGAGCCAAGAACGATTGAGCTTGAGGAAGGTGTCGGCATATCTTTCTCTGATACCGTTACGAGCCTTGGTGTTGTGCTTGACGCTAAGTTGTCTTGGGAGCCGCATATTAATATGGTGACTAAAAAATTTAACAGGATAATGTATAGTTTACGGTTCTTTCGTCGGTACACCACTGAGGCCCTGCGTAAACAACTCGCAGCCGCCTTGCTATTTCCGCACCTCGACTACTGCTCAGTAGTTCTGCTTGATGCTTCGCAGGGGTTGAGAAGACAATTACAAAGACTACAAAATTCATGTGTTAGATATGTATTAGGCGTAGGATTGGGCGATCATATCTCTCCTCATAGAGCTGCGCTTGGTTGGCTGCGTACTGATTCAAGGAGACAGTATTTTATGGCTGTACTTATGTACAAAATCGTGCGCATGAATACTCCCGAGTATCTAGTGAGTCTCTTCACTAGATATGTACCTAGGGTAGCCACTAGGGGAGAGATCAAGGACTTCGCGGTGACCTTCATGCGTACTGAGACTGGAAGAAATTCCTTCCAAGTTCAAGGTGCGCATTTTTGGAACTCCCTGCCTGCTTATATAAAAAATCTTCCATCGCTCGGCAGGTTTAAGTCGGCTTTGAGGACGTACTTACTCGACCTCGAGTGAAATCAATTTTAATTTCTGTGCTAATTTATTTTGTTTTGTCCTATATATAGATTTAAGGTGTAAATGTATTTATTAGCGTGAATGATGGATGAATGTATGCGGAAAGTATGAGTGGTTCTGTTTTTATTAGAAGTCATGACATCTTCGGTATTGTTTTTAAATGTATAATTATTATTTTATTTTTTAATTTTTACTATTATTTTGTTATTGTATTGTTCAATTTTATTTTTATAGTATTGTCCAATTTTATTTTTATTGATGTCATGACAGTGATTCCTCTTTTAAATTATGTATTTTAATTCAATGACTGATAGATATTTAAGACTTTTTTTTATTGTAATTTATGTTTTCTGCGTGTATTTAGAATAGTCTGTGATATCACTTTTACATGGTGACTTACTGATACAGTATTATATATTAATTTTAATAATTGACTGTGATATCTTATCTTATTATGTGCAATACTTTTTATAGAATTATTACTTACTATTTCATGTATTACACGCCTTTTTGTACTCTTATTACAAAATAAATAAATATCTATATCTATATCTATCTATAAAAAAGAAAACGTCAACATTGGTTCGTAATTAACGGAGAAATAAGGAATTTTTAATCAGAACATGAATTATAACTCGCCAGATCAATTTTTGGCAAGGCAGGAAAAATTACTATGTTTTACTAGTAGCAATCTTGATTACTTAAATATTAATTTTTAGATTGTAAAATGTTTATTTCATCTCCAATATAATGGAATCATAAACTTCAAGTATTATTCTAGTTGTGATAAAAATTTCAGTCCTTAATATTTAGAAATAAACAATTGGCGATGACGTTTTTGGGTGAATTTTTTAATGTACATTTGACCTCTTTTTAATAAACAAATAGAATATCTCCTAAAATAATTAATATTTTTTGATGAAATTTTTATGGTAACTTAAGGATAATAAGAGGCACCTTTTTGTTGAATTACAAACATGTACATCCTTTTTTTATGAAATGACAAATATTTTAAAATTTCGTGATTTTAGATTTTTCTTTATTATTATTTATAAAATTTATTAACCGATTTTGATCAATGACGTCTCAAATTAATCGTCTTTCAAATACCTACAAATAGTATAATTTTCATATACTAGAACGCAAACAAATTCAAGCTACCTCAAAAAAACAGTGATTTTTACGAATTTTGCACCTTAAATCATTGTTTACTAATTCCTGACGGCTCAAATTTTGAGGGTAATTCCAGAGTTTCATTTCTAATCATCCAACAAAGCCATTTTTGGTGGTCTGCACCTGTTTCTAATTACTTAAAATTTTAGCTCTTTTTTCGCTAATTCTACTGGACTAATTACTATATTACTGATTTAAAAAAGGATATACTATTAATAAAAGCATTTTTTTATTCTTTCATGTGTCTAAAATAAAATGATGTTTATCAACGTTTTATGTTGAATTTTTATTAAATGAATTAAAAATAATATTATCATGCTCCTATATAAGCTTAGAAAATGCCAGTTTTTGAGAGATTAACAGAATTTAGGCTATTTAATTAGTCATTTTTCCGAAAGAATTTTCAATTTTTTTAAAATAATTAATCTCTGTGTAACTTGAATTTTATGTTTATGTAATTTTTGAAAAATTAAGATTTTTCATATTTTAAATTTTGTAACTGTTAAAATAAAATGTTTTTTTTTTTTAAATTAATTTAAAAAAATGTTATCATGCCCCTATATAACTTTAGAAAATGTCACTTTTTAACGGACAAAAATAATTCAACCATTCAAAGTTTAGTCAAAATTTTGTTTAATAAGAACTAAAAATTATTTCGTTCGTAGAAAATTATCAATTTTTTTGTTTTGAAAATAATAATTGCTAATATTATAAAAATATATTTAATAAAAGAAAGAAGAAAAAGTCCAATTTTTAAAAATAATGTAATTTTAATGTAATTTTTATTTAAAACGCGCTTTAATGAAGTTTAAATTCGTAAAATTATTTATTTTTTCAGGTAAATTTATTATTTTACTTATCTAAAATAAAATTAGAATTATTTATATTTATTTTCTATTTTTATTAAATTAGCTAAAAATGTCATAAATTTATATAAATTTAGAAAAGGTCCTTTTTTTAAGGAACAAAAAAGGTTTTATTATTTGCAATTGAGTGAGAATGAAAAAACAACTATAATTTAAAATAATTTTTTTTCAATCTTTAATATCTTTTATATTTAGTAGGAAAAAATTACAGAACTAGCTTAGTTTTTATTTCATATTAAGGCGACTACGGAAGTTTGGTTGGATTTCATTTTGTAGTTTACAAATTACTCTTTCAGTTTCTAAAATTTTTTCGATTTTTTAATTTTCCACCATTTATTATAATCTGTAGAATGGTGGAAAATTAAAAAATCCGACAAATTTTACATATTGAAAGAGTAATTTGTAAACTCAAAAATAAAACCTAACCTAAAATCCGCAGTCGCCTTAACATAAGTTATATAGCCATGTATTATTGACATTAAAACTTTTTTCTATCCCTATCTGTAAATATATTTTTTTTTATTTTTGAAATAAAATAGAATTTAAGGTGTTAAATAAATTTTTAATTTTATTTTTTCCGCTATGAAAATTGATTACAAAAATATATATTTAAAAAAAAAAAAAAAAAAAGGTGGATCATCGGGTTTGAACTTGGCAAAAGTAGAAAACGAGGTGCGTAAAAACTAAGTCACCACAGCCACCACATTCGTTCGTTGAAGTGGGTAAAAAGTTACATATGTTCATCGCCCCCCAAAAGATTTTATTTATTATTATTTATTTGTTTGATTACTTTAATGATTTTTATTATTAAAATATGTATCTGTTTTAAATAAAAATATGTAATTAATCAACAAATTTTCGGGAGGCTTAATCGCATTGAAATAAAGCTATAAAGTATCGCGGCGAAAACAAGCTAAAGCGGGTTTGCCGTAAGTTTACCTACGCCACTGGAAGCCTCGTGTTTCGTGTGTATGACTCCTCCCCTCTCGCTTCTCTAGGCGCGTGTAGACGTGAAGGGGCTTTGCGCGTATAGTTCCAGAAGCGCCGCAAGAATCGTCATGATCGAAATCGGCACGTTTCATTAACACGGCATTGGCAATCCCTACTAATCTCCGATATGACATTGTCGATTGTTTCTCCGTGCATGCCGTTATGTAACGTAACAGCCTTAACTTCTACTGGAGACGGAAGCCATCACGAGAACATCACAATATGAATGGCCGAGTAAATCAATCTTTCTGTTAATCATGATTGCTTTACTTTTATTGAAACCTGCATTACCACCTGTGATATCGTCCATTTTCTCTGCTATATCATCGTACCGCAAGCCACCCGTTAAATGAGACTTTTGTCGTTGGGCCATAATTTAGTAATCTTTCAATGTAAGCTCTGTATGCATAAGTATTGTTTGGTGGTAAAACAGGTTTCTGATCGAATCGAACGTCGACTTGATTAAACAACGAATACAAAACATTATTTATTGATATGAAGTTTGGTTCTTCTGGTGGTTCAGCACTAGTTAATGTTATACTCACACTCTCACTTAACATTGTGTGAGCCAAGTCTAGATACTCAAAGTTGCCAGGAATGGTAAATTTAATTGGAGATTGGTCGTTGAGAGAAGATATCGGTTCGTACTGTACTCAGTAAGAGCCTTTAATCGCTGTCTGTGTTGAGGGTAATTCTAAGAGTGATAATTCCGACTCCATCGACCGACAAGATTCTGTGTGCAACAATGCCATTTTGAAATTTTAATTTTCAAATATAGCTCTAGTCACACGTGCTTTCTTATTTTTCTTCTTCTTTTTCGTAACCTTATCACTTTTCAAGCGTTCAGCGGCTGAGGTGTTTGTAGTACTAGCTGCAGTTGGCGACTGAATTGATGATGTCTCATTCTTTTTTTTATATTCTGATTCCTCCCCTTTTTTGCGCTCGACTCACCCAAGAGCAATTTGCCCAAAACAACGTCAGCTTTTCTTTTGAGATTTTTACCACTCTCGCGAATGCGCTCTTTGGTTGCCTCTTTGACCGGTCTACCACCTAGAGTGACATCATCTAGGATATTTTTACTTACTTGAAGAGCCTCTTTATCGATGGCTTTTGCACCTTGCTTGATCTTTGGTAAAGCTGCTTGAAAGAGACTTCAAAAAACTACCGAATCCTGTACCCGACTGGTGATAACCAAAACAAGGTTCACCAACTCTAACGCACTTACCCCCATCACCAACAATTTCATTATCGAAAAAATCTTCAAACTCAGACATTTAATCGAATGCGCTTAAAGTGAAGTATTATAGTCAACGTATCGTAGTCGAATATAATGGTTAATCCGTGTTCGTCTCTTACATTTATTTTGATCAACCGAAACGCTGAATACAGCAGTGATACATGGGTGGTGAAAAGTTTTTAATTTCTACACTTCCGTAAACATAATCGTGCAAACGAAACAAGACTATACGTACTAAGCTCGTGCGCATATTACCTATTACGTACGGTTGGCAAATGTTGTAAACCATGAGTACAGTTGGTAATCCGTTTACAAGATTTGCTGGGCGATTACCGGTAATGTAATGTTCTTCATTACCTTTACAAGAGAAAATTGGTACATTTTCCAGACCTAGAATTCTAAGTAATTTTTCCAATAGTGTAAACGTGTGCATATAAGTTGTGCAATCTTCACCACATCGACATCTAACCTGTACATAGCCACCAACTTGGATTTCAAAATATAAATGATTTTTCATATTCTCAATGTTACTTATTTCTTCTAAAAGACTTCAAATGCCACGATAAACATCAGCTTTGACTCTGACAAACACCTCGGCACTTTGAGTCTCCTCTGCTTCTCGTGAAACATTTGCTATTTCACATTCGGCTGTTTTAACAGAAATGACTCCCTCCCGCTCAACCATTGATATATGCTGAAATGTGAGAGGTATTTGAATTTTTGTGAATGCCACACACCAGTCGCTTTAAGAATAAAAATTTTGTGATAATTGTGTTGTAAAATGTGTCGCCACATTGTGTGGAAAGATAAACTTGCTGCTGTTGCTCGGTAAAACCATGTAAAATTCATCGTTAATTGTGAATTTTTCAAATCTTTAGCCACTATCTAAGAATTGAATTTTCCTGGATACCCCCTCCAACTGACCAAATATTCTTTTTTCGATCCTCCACCTTTGCTCTTCAAAACCTTATTAACCTCAAACGCTCCGCCATCTAAATCCTTGCGTACTCTGCTCAACTGTTCTTCGTAAAAATATCCGTCAATTTTTTGTCCACCAAGATCTGCCAACGTATAGACGGGTGGTTGTCGTCTTGTGTCGACTCTAATAATTTTAAACAGCTGGTATGCTTTCCTGAAGGCTGTCTTGACACGACTGACACGAACTAGATCACCTACACTGTATTTAGCTACTCGAAACGGCTGTTTTTCGCTGTAACGCAACGTCAAATTTCGACGTACTACGTGAGCATTATATAAGTTGACCTTGGAAGGGGGCATTTTTAAGGTACTGTGGCATGACTCGTTGTAACACATCACAATTTTTTGCAAAATATCTATATAAGGTCTTGTGTGCAAATGAGTATAGTATTGCCAGATTCGACCTTTGAGAGTTCGAATAAAGCGTTCGGCAATGGCTGCCTTTATATTAAGATCTCTGACGACTCGATAGGTATTATGTTTCTTTTTTAGCACGTCTTGCTCTTCTCGACCGATAAAGTCCTTAGCTTTATTAGTCTATGGGTAAATAGGATGTCTATTATTACATCATGATAAAATTTTGTCTAATGCTACAGCGACGTTTCGGCTGGTTTTATCGAAAAAAGGCTCTACCCAGGCAAACTTTGAAACTGCATCAATGAAAATGAGTTTGTGTAAAGTATGTGCATCTTGACTCTTTAGCCACTCGGCAATAGTATTGTTATCAAATTTTTTAGGTTTTGCGTATTTCACTTGATAAGCAGCGTACGCTGATGGTGCAGAAAGATTATAGTAATAATGCTCAAGATTGTCCGGCTTTGTCGTCTCCTTCTTCTCTTCTTCTTTCCCATTGCTCCTTCTTCTTTTACAAACCAGCTTTTTCTCTCTCTTATGTCGTCTTTTAAAAGTATTTTTAACGTGTTTCAAAAATTTATCAGACGCAGTTTCGCTGATCATGCACAAAACAGTGATCCAGCTGCAGTCTTTTTATTACCATCCGATGTCTATGAGAGCATGCATGAAAACCCACACAGCATGGAAGATTTTACTGAAATATTTCGAATTATTGCCCTAGAATATTTCAATGGAACCCTCGATGCAGATTATTGGAAATCTCCACGATATATTTCAAAATATTCCACTGGAATCTTCCATTGAAAGCTTCCAGGAATATTTCAAAGAAATGTTCAAAAACTTTTTTGAAATATTCTAGTGAAATATTTCGTGGAAGATTCCATAAACATTCCGCTGAAAGATTCCAAAAAACTTTAAAATCATACAGCGGAATATTGCATAAATTTTTCATAGATATTCCACGAAATATTTCACGCAAAGATTTCAGTAATCTTCCAGTGAAACATTTTATGAAAGATTTCAGGAAGATTCCATAAATATTTCGCTGAAAGACTCCGATAAACTTTAACATCGTACAGCGAAATATTACATAAATCTTCCAGAAATATTCCACAGGGAGATTTCAATAATCTTCCAGTGAAATATTTCATAAAAGATTTTAGAAAGGTTCCACAAATATTTCACTGGAAGATTCCGAAAAATTTTTAAATCCTACAGCAGAATATTACATAAATCTTCCATAAATATTCCACGAAATATTCCACAGGAAGATTTAAGTAATCTTCCAATGAAATATTTCATGAAAGATTTGAGGAAAATTCCATAAACATTTCGCTGAAAGATTCCGATAAACTTTAAAATCGTACAGCGGAATATTACATAAATCTTCCAGAAATATTCCACGAAATATTTCACAAAAAGATTAAAGTAATCTTCCAGTGGAATATTGCATGAAAGATTCTAGAATGATTCCATGAAGTTTTCGTTGGAAGGTTGCGCGGAACGTTACGGGAGATTTCCAGTGACGCCAATAGAGGAATGTTCGTTAAATGGGAGCTTTATCCCCAAGCGGTTGGAAGATACCTCACTTACTATATAAGCGAAAGGGTATCGGCGCTTTGATGTGTACAGTCGAAGCGATTTTATAACTAAATGTTTATGCATGCGTATATGTATTGATGTATAAGTTTAATGTGTTATTATATAATATATATACTACCCCCTTACAGCATTTCACATCTTCCAGAAATCTTCCAGGAAAATTTCATGAAAAATGAGAGATTACCCAAACCTTCCATTGAAATATTCTTGAAATCTCTCAAGAATATTCCATGGAATATTTCAATTTAGGAAGAATCAAGGACATACGAATATTAAAGGAATATTTCATGGAAGATTCCTAAAATATTTCAAATCTTCCGTGCCAATATTCCAGGAAGCTTCCATAAGTATTCCATGCTGTGTAGGAATGCTCGTTCAGCTAACAGTCTGTGGGCTTTTATACTTTTATGTGATCCGTTCTTCTTTTATCTGAATATGAAACATCAATCTGTAGACAAGCATTGTCAAGAGGATTTTCTACGTTCTGCTCACGTCTGAGACGCTCTTCGAGATGCATGCCAGGACCGAGAAACTGGTAGCCTGGTAGATGCATTTCAAAGGGTATCACTGAAATCAATTGGTCTATAGAAGTTCCAGTATTCTTCTCCTCTTCTTCGTCCTCCTTTTTTCTGTGCTCTTCCTCCATTACTTCCTTCTATTCTTTCACAGGTCCATCTTAGCTGTTCGATGCGACTCTTTTTCCTACTAGTTTTTTTACGCTCTTTTACACTTTTGTCTTCTTTCTCCTTTACGTATGTTTGACTAGTAGCTGTTAAAGTATAATAATGCAATTCTTCGTTTTCTGACGATCGCAGCGATGATTCAAGGGTATGAGATGTAATCGTACACCAAAGTTGATTGTTACCAATAAATTCTAAAGGTATACTAACTTGCCTCAAGACGCGTGCAAACTGCTTGTATCTCATCATTTGTAGAATGTAAAATTATACATATTTCCTCATCAAGGCGTGTTGCGGCTGTACCAGGTGTCTGGACACTAGATGGTAGTATCTGATTGGTAGTGATGATGTCATGCTGCTATTAATGCTGTTATTCCGAATACTCTTGCGGTACCAAAATCATTTTTCTTGCGCACTTTATGCCAATAAAACAGGTTTCACAATTAACCGTAGTAAATATGCTGGTTTCATCACTGATTTCCTTTTTACCTCCAAACCACCCGGTTTAGCGAGTTTTCGCAACAGAGGTGTAAATTTTCGCAATTGTCTCTTATAATACAATGTAATTGAGTCCAGTACTTTTCTGGAATTGGTGTGTTAGGACATGTTTCCGACTCCATTACAATCGCATAACTGGTTGATTATTCGAGCGACCCCCAGCTTTCATGGGCGCGTAATGAGGCACACAAATATACTAATGTTTGTCAAACGGAAATATACAAGTACGAAATCTCAAGTTTTCAGGCTTAACCTGTTTCATATCTATGAACAAATAGCCGTGTGTTTTTGTAGGCAAAGGAACCAGTAATTTTGTTTTTTAACTAATTTAGTGAAATAAATTGTTAAGTATGTTCAATATAATAAACAATTCACTCTTGAAAACGAATCATGTATGTAAACACATTCAAGGATGTATAGTCGTACCAGCCATATTGCTCTTACAACAGTAGCGCCCCTAAACTCTTGGTGGTATTTTTCATTGCCAATAGTACTAAAGTATGCGCTCGAATTTTGTATCACTCATGCCATTAATGTAATGCAAAAAATTCTTCACAAATACAGTTTTACCTTATGAGCTCGGTCCACAAATCATCAAAGTCCAAGGATACACCCACCTGCAAACGTCTATGTTACCGCTGTTGCTAAACTTCTACTACTTACCTCATCATATCCTCAACCACTCTACATATACGATCATTAGTAGCTAACAGCAATAGTTGGGGGCAGCGGCAGCGCGCGCGTGTGCGAACAGAATCACGCTGGCGTTAGCTAATAATTTAGCTGTTTAGCCATATAGCTGGCTGACGCCAGCATTATTCCGCTCTTTGGTTATATGGCTGAAAGAGCTTAACAAGTATTAATCTGTTATTTGTTCAAAAACGCTCGCCACAATCACTATTTGTACCTTCCACCACCACCACCGTCACCCCGCATTTCCAGTATAAAAGTAAAAGCAGTATTAGTGCTCAGTTGGTGTTGGGCAAATTTTGGTATCGGGAAAATAAATAACTTTTAGTCAAAAAATTTGAGCAAAGGAGACAGCAGCTGGCGATAGAGAGAGATTTAAAATGAGAGTGGAAATAATGGAGATTATTTTGGAACCTATAATTCTGAAAAAAATTGACTACTTAATTAACAGAAAATAAATTTATTATTTTATTACATCATTCTTTTTTTTAGATTACTATAAATTATAAAAATTTATCACGAAATTGTTTTTATTTTAATTCTATAACCTATGTATAATATTTTTAGTTGAGTAATAATATATAAAACATAATTCATTTTTTAATTAGATGTGTAGTTATATGGATAACTAAGCTCGTTATTTACATATCTGACTCTTTGAATATACTGGTTCACATATATTACATTCAGGTTGTATTATATTATGAAATTGTGTACATTTTATACCATCGTAATTAGCAAAAAGTAACGGTAGCTTGCCGGTAACAAGTTTCCGTATGGAATCAAAGTTTATTTTTTGACTCACCGACGAATTAAGCCTGATGCCTGTGATTTTGCAAACACATACTTCGACGCCACCTGGTGTCAAATATTTGTACCTGTTAAATTATGGTCCTCCGGAGACGAATGATGGATTACTCGTACCAAGGCCATAACAGGCCTATTCGTTGGTCAAGTCACTCGAGAACGGTCTTGTTTCCGCATCGTACTCACCGACGTGACTTACATATAAAATAGAATCAGTATCATAATACAACACGCGGTCACCCAACAAGTGCTATTCTTCGTAAAGTTTCAAACGCGCCGAAGTTGTGGTATAGGCGGCTACTACAACGTTACATAATTCCCATGGCTCGACAGCTGCTTCTTTGTTGTGCCATCTTACGTAAATTGTCGTATCGTCTATCGGTAAAATTGAGTCAACCTCGGTCTTGGCAATAAAGAGTAGTTCAAACAATCTCTGTGGATCATCCGCTACACTGAAAAAAAAATCAGTCTTCATTACCAGGCACTCTGGCAACGAGTATACAGCCTATATTACTGGTGAGACAAGCAGTGTTTACCATGTAACATAGAGAAACTGTCAACGACGATGTAGGCGTAACTGTTAGTGAAATTATTTAGCAATTGAATATATTGTTTGTTCTAAATGAAAATCATTTATGTAAATAATTTATATGTTACAATATTAATGCTAATTTAACCTGAAAAATAATTTCAACGTGAAAATAAATTATAATGTAAACTTAACCTAAAATATTAGTTTTATGAGTTGCGATTTTTTCTTAATAGCAAAAATAATGTTTTTAACAATTATAAAAAAATGGTAAATTATGATTTTAAATATGAAATTATATCATTAAAATATGTTATAAAAATTTTTTTAACCGATTTCCATTTAAAAAATTTATTTTTTTCTCAAAGTATTTACTATTATCTTTGTCATTTGTATCAAATGATTCAAATGATCTATATTTAAAAGCATAATTTTACGATTTTTTATATTTATTAAAAACGTTATTTTAGTTATAAAAATAGCAACTCATCAAAATAATATTTTTAGGTTAAGTTTACATTATTTATTTCCATTTTAAAATTATTTTTTAGGTTAAATTAACATTAATATTGTAACATGTAAATTATTTACATAAATAATTTCCATTTAGAACATTAACAATATATTCAATAGCTAAATAATTTCACTAACAGTTACGCCTACATCGACGTTGACAGTTTCTCTATGTTACATGGTAAACACTGCTAGTCTCATCAGTAATATAGGCTTTATACTCGTTGCCAGAGCGACTCCATTAGTGACGGCCAGAGTGCTTAGTAATCAAGACTGATTTTTTTTTCAGTGTACTTCGGTCTTTGGCATATTTTCTCGTTGACAAAATTTATCCCACAATGAATTTAGGCAGAGTTTTGCTACAGGCCTCAGGCCATCATATTTTATTCGATTTTTGTTTAATTTTATACCCTGTTGTCGCACGAATTCTTCAGTGTATCAAACAATCGCGTTTACATCACGGTCAGCACATTCCGATGCGTTCGTTTTCTCAGCGAAAAATTTATCAATATAAGTTGGAAATAGGCCACCCTGATCCGTGGCTTTGTCGTGTTAAGTAATTTCATAAAACCATATTTCAAATACTTTTCTGATCACATAGCCCATTTGGACGGCTTTTTTAAACAAGTCAACCACTTACGTACCCGTAAAAACTCGATCAACATTTTCATGGTCACAATCTGTGATATACATCGATTCAACGCATGTTCTACAAAATAGAAATAAAAGTTTATTATGCATTTTAACGGGGAGTACAGCATGATATAAATTTGGTGATAGTAATACTTCACATTTAATAAGACTTTTAACTTGACTTATGTCATTTTTTTGCGCATTGTGGACTATACAAATTATTTGTTTAGAATTTTTTCTTGGTGCCAAGGCCAAATCGACTAGCTGTTTCACGGCGTCGATTTAAAACATGCACTCGCGTATTCCACATATTTTGCAAGAATTTGATACATTTTCATCGTTCAAACAGTAACTACATACCTGCTGGACAACACAAAAATTTGGTACATGCAGCCTTACTTTTTGAGCCTCACAGCTTAAGATGCTCTCTGATTGCTGGGTATCGAAATCATAAAATAATTAAAAAATTGTTTTTTTTATTCATCATGAATCCTTTTTTTATCGACGATAGGCTGCATGTAACAAAAATGCTCTATTGGCCTGTTACCATTACATATTTTACAAAATATTGTATTACAGCTATGTGGTTCTTTATCGTTGATTCGCACTGTTTTATGCACGACAAATTTTTATACTCTTATTATAAATGACTATATGGTCATGATAACCACATAGTCAAACCAGATGCTTTTACCACATAGTTTTACCACACGGTTAAACCGTGTGGTAAAACCATGTGGCTTTTTTCAATAGGGAGTCTAAATAATTATTTAATAATTCAATTATTTATCATATAATTAATAAACTAGTATTCAAATGAATCTTTGACAAAAGCAGTGTACATGAGTTTCAACGTAACATTTTTGTTGAATTAAATAACTTGAAATTTACTACAGTTGCATATAAAGTTTAATCTTTAATAAATTATAAATAATATATGGCTGATTCCATTCAGATTCATGCAGGCCGTCACTGATCGAATTTTTTTTTTTCTTCTAAGTATTAAAAATACCTTCTATTATGTATATAAAGATAAAATTTACCTCGTACAACGCTCAAAAAAATTTTTTTTTTTACTACAGCAATTCTAGTGTTGGATGTAAAAACGAAAATTCAAAAATTGAAAATGAACCTCTACTTTTAAATGACCATAGCTCCGTCAATTTTTAACCTTTTTGAGCGTTCTTTTAACGAAAGTGTGCGGAATTTTGTCTAGTTTTGAATACAATCTCGATTTTTGTAATACAATTTGATCTCACTGAGTTATTTACGAAAAACCGAAAAAAAGCGATTTTTTTCAAACACGATTTTCTCAAAAACTATATTTTTTTTTTTTTTTGAAATTTTTATATGATTTTATACATAAAAAATACTAACTTTTAGGGTAGGTGAGAATATGCGATTTTGCCTTATTTTTTTTAAAACAGATTTTTAAATGTTTTTTTTTTATATTTTCGATTTTAAAACATTGATACCATGGCGCATTGTACTATTTTTCCAACTTTACGTGTTCTTACAACTATTTTTATGCTTTTATTTATTAATATATCAAAAATATCAACAATAATCTTTAAAATAAACCTCGGATCGAATATTTTGATCAATTAGAACCAAAGTTATGACGATTTAAAGTTTAAAAAAAAATTCTGAAACTTTAAATAAATATATTTACTTTGAATTTTGAATTTTGAATTTTGAATTTGAATTTTGAAAAGGTGAGTTTTTTAAATACTAAAATATATTATTTGGTCATTTTCAATGAACAAATAATATGCGATACAATTGAGAAAGAACACTAATGAATTGAGAACTAATGTGAATAAAAAAATCCGAATTTGAATAAAACCTTTCAATTTACTTCTTGCCACTCATGTCTCGAAGTTTTGGCAGTGTAGATTTGGTTTCGTTCACTTTTCCAACAGTGAATCTTTTGAATACCTTTAATTTCTTTTGCATTTCCTAACCATTCCATTTTTTTTGTCAGTCGAAAAACTTCTAACTCATCCTTGCGGATAACAAGAATGTTAATCGACGGAGTATATTTTGATACGTGAGTGGCGAAATTTTCAGCGTTTCTAATAAAATCTGCACTCTTCTTGGACAGATTATGCGTGGTAGCATAATGTTTAACTAAACCACCAATACCGTCACAAGCGCCTTTACCATGACCTGTTGCAGAAAAAAGCCATTTTCTGTTTACTTTTGAGTTTTGAAGCTCATAGAATTGATATTTATTTTTAAAATGACTGGCAGCTCCATCGGAAATGGTTATGATTTTATCAAGATCTTGCGCAATATGTTTTTGTTTTAAGTTATCGATAATTAAATTTATAGCCATTAGGGCATGAGACGAATCATGTTTAATATCGTCAGAGACGGTGACATAACTGACTGTTTTATCATTTCCAAAATAGCATACCGACGTAAATATTGATATTTGGTTTTTACTCCAATGATAGCTTTGAATTTCATTTTGAAGCAGAACTGTCCAATTTTCTGCAAAATCGACATGAATAACTAATTGGAAGTCATTATTTTTCGCTAAAAGTTTAACCTCTTTAATTGCTATACGTTGAATTTCTTTGACCAATTTATGAGCTCTTACAGTAAGAGCGCGCTCTCTTAACTCTATTAAGAAATTTTCAATTGTGCTAGTTTTATTCAGTAAATTTGATTTTTCCCAAACACCATAAATTATTTCTTCATATAAATCTTCTTCTGTCAAAGAAATTACTTGTAAATCAATAGAATCTCCAATGGGACATTCTTTACATTCTCTTAGTACACATTTCATATCATCTTTTGAACAAAAAAGTGAAGAACATATTTTCAATTCCAAATCTGCAATGTCTTGTTTATTCTCTTTTTTATAATTATTCAAAGCATCTAACATAAGTTTAAGATTCTCGCAGTAAACGCAAAGACACGAATCGGTGGGTGGATGTGGTATAACCCACTTCGGTCTTAAAGCGTAGAATGTTGATTTACCAATTTTTGTTTTCATTTCAGAATTTTCGTCTTTAAATAATCGATATATTTCTTTTATACTTCGCGTAAGAAAGCGTTTGACTTTTTTAGTTTTTATACCATTTTCTTTGATAGATACTGTGTCGCTTTTATTCACTATCCAAAGAATGGCCACAATAGTTCTCAGACTGCTTGTAAATTTTTTTATTATTTACCAGTGATCGTGCTTGATCAATCATATAAATAGTTATATTTGGTAAAACTGATAATAAATAATCTTTGGAAATATCACTTGGTATAATACTTAACAATCGCACTTTCTCAAGAAAATTTGAACAATTATCTAATGCAATCCCGGTCAAAAAAAACATCTATAAATATAGCTAAAAATATAGATAAAGAAAATACAGCTATATTGATGTGTATTATAGCTATATTCATGAGTTTTTTTAGCTGTATATCTATGAGAAATATAGCTAGATTTTCAGCTATATTTCTAGCTATAATGGGCTAAAATAGGGATTATACCTATAAAGATAGGTAAAAATATTGCTAAAAATCTAGCTATATTTCTCATAGATATACAGCTAAAAAAACACGTAAATATAGCTGTAATACACAATGTAGCTATATTTTTACCTATATTTTTTAGCTATATTTATAGATGTTTTTTTTGCAGGGATTTTAATATTCTCAAGCCATTTATCATTTGTTTTACATTCATTATTTTCATTCAATGCGGGCAAATCCGTTATATCGTAGACTTTCATCATTTTACTTGCTATTTGTGAATCAAATGCATCGTTTATTTGTTTTCTTTTTCGGAGAGCATAAGATTCTCGCATCTTGATATTGATACTTTGATGCATTTTAATTGGTGAAATGTTTAATTTCAAATTACTTGAAGTCTCGTTGAGCTGTTCTACCACAGCCTCACTATGAATAAAATCTTCCGAAGATTGTTGACTGCTTGAAGTCGATGAAATAGGCGCATTTTTCACTTCATCTAATAATATTTTGTAACACGAAGGGCATACTTTGTCTTCTCTAGAGAAAGAAGTATTTGGATACAAGCGCTTCAAAGACTCCGTTAGATCACCTAATTCTCTAAGCGGACTTTTGGAGCAATCATAAACAACTTTTTTGTGCCTTTCTTTTAAATCCTTGCACTTCATTTTAAGAATCAGTGATGCCATTATTGATATTCTGTTCAATGACAGATCGAAAAAAATAATTTTTCTTAAACAACTTCATTTTTTATCTTCCTTTTCTTATATTTTTAAACGCGTCAAGTCGTTGATGAGAATGCAAAGAACGAATCATCGCCACCTAGTAGTGACATGCGTCAACTTCCTACAAAATAAATTCAAATTCTAGGCGCGAAATTCAAACTGATAAAAAAATTATCTTCTTCAACAAAAAAAATTTTTATTATAATAATGTACCATAAAAAGAGAATAAATGGTTATATATTCTTTCATCAAAATAACTTTTTTTTTAAATTAAAAAATTTATATCTTCAGATTTTAATCTTTAACGAAAATTGCGTTTCCTCAATGTAAATATAATATTTATTTAAAGTTTCAGCATTTTTTTTTAAACTTTAAATCGTCATAACTTTGGTTCTAATTGATCAAAATATTCGATCCGAGGTTTATTTTAAAGATTATTGTTGATATTTTTGATATATTAATAAATAAAAGCATAAAAATAGTTGTAAGAACACGTAAAGTTGGAAAAATAGTACAATGCGCCATGGTATCAATGTTTTAAAATCGAAAATATAAAAAAAATGTTTAAAAATCTGTTAAAAAAAAATAAGGCAAAATCGCATATTCTCACCTACCCTAAAAGTTAGTATTTTTTATGTATAAAATCATATAAAAATTTCAAAAAAAAAAAAAAAAAAAATATAGTTTTTGAGAAAATCGTGTTTGAAAAAAATCGCTTTTTTCGGTTTTTCCTAAATAACTCAGTGAGATCAAATTGTATTACAAAAATCGAGATTGTATTCAAAACTAGACAAAATTCCGCACACTTTCGTTAAAAGAACGCTCAAAAAGGTTAAAAATTGACGGAGCTATAGTCATTTAAAAGTAGAGGTTCATTTTCAATTTTTGAATTTTCGTTTTTACATCCAACACTAGAATTGCTGTAGTAAAAAAAAAAAAATTTTTTGAGCGTTGTACGAGGTAAATTTTATCTTTATATACATAATAGAAGGTATTTTTATTACTTAGAAGAAAAAAAATATTCGATCAGTGACGGCCTGCATGAATCTGAATGGAATCAGCCATATGTACATTATTTTAATTGTAAATTTGAACAGTATTAAATTCAATGTATTAGTACTACAAATTTACTGCATTACATTGAAATTCGACGAAGCATATTAAATTTTTTCTGAACAGAATTACGTAAATCTAATTTGCTGGCACATAAAATTTTAAGTATAATACAGAGAGACGCATGTATTTACAATAAATTGTGTTTAATGCATTTACGTGAAATTCGCTTCCAGTTTATTCACATTAAATTTCATGCATGTATTTTTAACCGTGTAGATATAAAAATTACGTCTAGCAGTATTGCAATACTATAGCTATTACGTGCGTGTTCGACAGTGTGTTGTTTTTCGGTCTTGCGTTAATATAATCATTATATCATATATTGATGCAAAGTAATCATACCATATGATATTTGAAAAAAAATGATAAATGCAAATATCACCTGAAATAAGATTAGTTATGTTCACCGTAAGAATAAATTTACAGGTCTGATAGAGCTTTTAAAAGATGATAAAAAAACGGCAATAAGAAATTTACAAAGAATGTTAAAGTGATTTAAAAAATTGCTGATTATTTATAAAAATTGCCAAATCTTTATATAAAAAAATAAGTATTGTATACATGATTATATTTTTTGAAGATATTTTTTTATATTTTTATCTGTACTATTAAATTATTCATTCAAGCTATTTTTATACAACTTGTAAATACGTTGATAAATATTATTTTGTTACTATAGTTGACCCTATAGGGTCATCCTTAGTGAGTGCGGGGCCTAGGTCTAATATTAGCCGCGGGGCCTCCTTAAGGGCAGCGTTTTTCTGTTAAAATTCGATTTAATGTAAAAAATCCTGCTTTTTATATATACAGTGGCTTTAAAGACTCTTAAGAACATTAAAAATATATAAAAATTTTAATTTCAAGAAATGTTTTTATTTTTGTAAGATAAGGAATTGATTCAATTTAGCAATGCGATTAGATTTGTCTAAAAATAAGAGTTTTATTATTAATACATAGATTATATACAATGTTACAAGGAGCACGTGTTAACTAACCTAAAAATAAGAGAATCAAGCCTATTGCTTGATGGATCTCTCAACAATCACAAGGTTAACAATAATTCACAGTTTCATTGTTATAAACAATTCTGATAACTTTAATTTCTTTAGTATTTTTATGAAAAATGATAAATGAGATGATGTGAGTTATACTTTTATCAATAACTTTTTAAACACAGTTTGAAATACTTAATCTTTTTATTAAAAAATTAAGAAAATATATATTTTATAAAGATTTAAAAGTTACATAGTACTTTAAGACCGAATGCTTAGATCTTATACTTCTGACAGCATAAGATCAAATGAATATAGAATCCATGTTAGATGTTACATGGTCGAACATCTAAAGGATAATGAGAGAGCTTGTTTGGATTCACGCTCTTTTATATTATTTCATAAACCTTCTATGAGGTTCTATTTCTTATTGAAGAATTATATTTTAGGAAATAGTATGTTCCATAACATTTATTTTATATATTTACAAAAGAAACATTTAATTAAGATAAATATATTAGTAAAAGAAACATTCTATTTCCTTTACATTTCAAAAGACTATTTTTTATAGTTAATTTTATTACTTATTGATTAAATTTTTTAATTTATATCTTTAAACTTTAAATAGAGTAATCGTTTTAATACATATTATATAAATAGAATATTCTATATATATATATACACAATTATTTTAGAAAGTTACATTTTATTATTAAGAGCAGGCCGGACTCGCTGTCCTTGTCTAATTGGCATTTTGGTTATTTACTCAAGTTTTAATCGGTGTATCTTCAAATTAAAGGTCGAGCGCAATAGATATTATTATTATGAACATCTATGCACAAGAAAAAAAATATCTACCGGTTTGTTTTTGAGAAAAGTAAGTAACGCCAAAGTAAAAGTTTATGTTTATAACATTTTCGCGTTACTTACTTTTCTCAAAAACAAACCGGTAGATATTTTTTTTCTTGTGCATAGATGTTCATAATAATAATATCTATTGCGCTCGACCTTTAATTTAAAGATACACCGATTAAAACTTGAGTAAATAACAAACAACTCAATTGTTACTCGGTCGGTATCAGGTTCTACTCCGGCCTACCGTTAACGATTAAATATTGATAATTCTTCTTATTATGAAGTCCTACTTATACCTGTGTAATTTAACCTTTAGAGGACGGGGATTTGGGTTTACTGTTTTCTCTCACTTTTCTATAGAAATCGAGTTTTTGTGATGTCTCACATCTCAAAACTAACACATGTAAAGGGTCGATCATGGGCATGGCTCGTATAGGGGCCATCCCGTCCTCTAAAGGTTAAATTCATTATTACAGAAAATCATTCTATATTATAAATAATGACAAATTATTTATAAAATATTTATATCAAATTTAATAATTCTATTCAAAATTGATATAAGCCGTTACATAGCCCCCCAGAGAGAAATTAAAATTTTTAGCATATAAAATATTATTTAATTAAGAAAAGAAATTTTTAATTCTATCTCTGAAATGTTTTTTAATCACACTAAACGGCATACGATTGATTGATTATATTCTCTACTGAAAAAATCCACTTGGATTTCCACGTGGATTACGCATGTGGAAATCCACGTGGATCTTACATGGATTCCATGTGGATTTGCATAGGAATCCACGCGGATTACCCACGTGGATTTCCACGTAAAAAATCCATGTGGATTTTATGAAAGCTATGTTGATTTCATAAAGCCATTTCATGAAATCTATGTGGACTTTCAAGGAACCCGCATGGATTTTATAAAATCTGTGTTAATTTTATGTACTTCTCGTGGATTTAAAAAAAATCAATATGGGTTCTGTGAAATCCATGTGGATATTTAGAAATTCATGTGGGTATTATTAAATCTATGTGGATTTTTAGGTAACCTGCGTAGATTTTTTACTTGGATATCCACGTGGATTTAAATTAAAATCTATGTTAATTTTATGTACTCCCCGTAGATTTTTAAAAAATCCATATGGATTTGGAAAATCCATGTGGATATTTAAAAATCCATGTGGATGTTTAAAAATCCATGTGGATATTTAGAAATCCATGTGGATATTTAGCAATCTATGTGGATATTTAGAAATCCATGTGGATTTTTAGGTAATCTACGTAGATTTTTTACTTGGATATCTACGTGGATTCAAATGAAAATCTACGTGGAAATCCACATGAATATTCTGAATAGGAAATAACTCAATATTTATTTCGCATTCAAAGTAAAAACCAAAAACGTGGTAAACCTCGTAGTTTCAACTCTTTGAAGATCAAAGAGCTTCTACGAACTAACTAAGAGTATTCTGGCCTTATATATCTGCGTCTTTGTAATTTGTATCAGGGATCACAAAACTTAGAAAAACGCCACCTATCGATTCAAAATAGATCCGATGTAATCAATTATCAATTCGACAGTAAGTCACAAGGTAGCGTTTCTCTAAGTTTTGTGATCCATCATATGAAATCCTAAGTCACAGATATATAAGACCAGAATACTCTCAGTTGAATCATAGAAGCTCTCTGATCTTCAAAGAGCTGAAATTACGAGTTTTACCTCGTTTTTGGTTTTTACTTTGAATGTGAAATAAATATCGAGTCATTTCCTATTTCAAACGTCTATGTGGATTTCCACGAGGATTTTCATTTTAATCCACGTGGATATCCAAGTAAAAAATCTACGTATATTACCTAAAAATCCACATGGCTTTCACAAAATTCATATGGATTTCTTAAAAATCCACGAGGAGTACATAAAATTATCACAAATTTTATAAAATCTATGTGGGTTCCTTGAAAATCCACATAGATTTCATAAAATCCATAAGGATTCTTCAACAGTCCACAAGGGTTGTATAAAATCAACATAGCTTTTATAAAATCCACATGGATTTTTTTAAGTAGAAATCCACGTGGGTAATCGGCGTTGATTCCTATGCAAATCCACATGGAATCCATGTGAAATCCATGTGGATTTCCACATGGGAAATCCAGGTGGATTTTTTCAACAGGATTTATTGTTATAATTAATATAAACTTTAAATCAAAAAAATTATAACAGTTTTTTATCAATTACTATTAATCTAACATTTAAATGATTTAAACATTGATTTAGTTTTAAGAAAATTTTCCTTTTTTCAAATATAATTTAATCTTTAGAGGGCCGGAGTTTTGAAAAATTTGAAAATCGAAGTTTTCTATAGGAATGTGGTCTAAGGTCCCTGAGTTAGAGCCAAACTAAGTTGCGATGTTGGAGAGTGAGACCCCTTACGCCTAGAGGCGTATTTCGGCCCTCTAAAGGTTAAATATAATTTTAACTATTTTCTTTTCAAATACATGAGCAAACGAGTGTTTAAATTTACTTAATTCTATCAATATTCAAACTACTCTAAAATGTTTCATAGCCCCCCACTAAAAAGTGAAATTTAATTACTCTCTTTTGATATGAATAAACAGTAAAATAAACATTTAATCGCAATTTCTAATAATTATTTGCCTAAATTATTAACAAAGAATTATAACTAGGCTGAGCCCTCTCACAGCCTCTTTCTTAAAATAAAATTTCTTTATAATACATTCAAAAAATAATTTTTCTTTTTACATAAATTTACAACAAATAAATTATTATATTCGATGCATTTAAAATCAAGTCTTATTAAGGGGATGTAAAATGGACACTACACCTGTAATCATAAATATTCACTATTTTTACATTTTGTTGTAAAATTTTTAATAAAAAAATGCATTAGCTCGTAGTATGTACCATGAAGATTATTCGGTTAAATTTTTAAATAAATTCATTCATTAGTTATTGAGAATTTTGGGTTCCAAAATTATTTATTAACATTTTTCAATTTTGTACAGGAATCCAAATATCTTAAAAACTAATTAATGAATTTATTTGAAAATTTATCTAAATAATCATCATGGTACATACTACAAGCTAATGCATTTCTTTTCTGGAAATTCAGCAATCAAATGGAAAAGAAGCTAATATCTATAAGTACAGGTGTAGTGTCCGTTTTACATCTCCTTAATACAAATGTATATAAAAACAAAGTCTATTTCAAATTACTGAAAAAGAAAACTACTATTTTTTATTCAAATAAAATTGAACAGTAAAATTAAGTAAATACTAATTTTAATTATCTATATTGAATTTTTATCAATCAATCTAAAAATTACTAAAGATCTTCTATCTTCTCTCTTCTTTCTTCTATATTTATTTCAATAAAGCTAATTTATTTCTTTTTTACTTTTCTATATGCTAAGAAAAGCTTCTTTATCCGGGGTCTTGGTCCCTCTAAGAATAGTACATGACTTGAAAGTTGTACTTCCTTTAATACAAAATTAGATTTTGTAAAATTTAATCTTAAATTGTGCTTTTCTAATCTTTTGAACAATTTTTCTAAATTCTCCAAGTGTTGTTCAAAACTATGGGATATGCACAATAAATTATCGACAAATGCTATAACTGAATGATGTAAATCACCAATAGCTAAGTCCAAACCCTTTATAAGAGCTGTACTACTTGTAGATGTACCGAAGGGCACGACATTGAACTCATACACTTTATTATTTACCATGAAAGCAGTGTATTTTTTTCTGTTTTCAGGTAAAGCAATTTGCCAAAAACCACTTAATGAAAGTTTGACATATATTTTATGTCTTGGCATCTCTGAAATATTTCCTCGATTCCAGCTGGTGTTTCATGATCTTTAATGAGCTTTTCATTAAATTTTCTAGCATCTAGACATAATCGAACAAAGCCATCTTTATTAATTACAATAACCAATGGGTTGATGTAAGAACTTGTTGATCTTCTAATAATATTTAATTCAAGCATTTTTTGGATTTCCTTGTCTACTTTTTCCTTATAATTAATAGGAATGGAAAATTGTTTATCGTCCTTGAGCTGCAATTCATGCTCATAAATATGCAGCAAATCTGGTTTTTTATTAAATATTCCACGATGATGGAATATTAACATAATTAACTTTTGTTTTTGTTCATCTGTAAGGTTTTCATTTGGCAGTATTTTTTGTTCGATCTCTTCATACATTAAATTGTACTTAGGATCATTTAAATTTTTATTGTTTGGTTTTGAGACACTTTCACTGTACTCAATACTCAAACTTTGATATTCATTTTGTTCAAGAATGATATCAATATAAGGAATAATCTCCTTTTTATTTCGATTACTCCCTGGTAGAAAATTCACCATCTCAAATGGTGAAAAAATTAACGATTGGCCAACTTTCTTAGTCAATTTTTAGCCAGTCACTGGTAAAAAGTTGTCGAAAAAATGGTGAATGATTTAATTTTAAAGTTGAAAAAATTGGAACTTAATTATTAAAATTTACATATATTTATTATATATATATATCTTATTTTAACTAATGTTCGATTTTCTTTTAATGTAACTATATATATTATTAATTGTTTCATAAATAAGTTATTTGATTTATCACGCGTGAGCAGATAGTATAGTGCTGCAAACATTTTGCGTGGAGTATAGCTGTTAGGTTATGTACCTATATAGCGACAGCAGATATTAGCAGAAAAGCGTGATCATAACCTTCAAATAAAATATTATAATAAAATTAAATATATTCACCATTATTTTGTCAACTTTTCACCATGAAAGGTCGCTAGATAGCAGGGTATTTGGCCATGATTTTTAGCATTTTTTGGTCAAATTGATAAAAAATGGCCTAGATAACTTTTCCTGCTATAGGTAAAGTTGGACGGTCATTATAAATATGAGAATTATTCTTGTAGAATTCTTCCGAAATACAGGTCACCTCACTGCCTGAATCTATTAATGCTTGAATTTTGATGCCTTCCACTTCTGTTGGTATCTGAGGACATTTCTTTTTTATGATGTTGACACCGTCAGGTTCAATATCATATAAGAGTTCACTACGAGGATCACTAAATGTAGTGGTAACCTCAAAAATTTCTTTTTTATCATTTGCATTCTGTTGATTTATTTTGCTTTTTCTTGGATCGGAGTTACAAAATGCAACTATTGTCCGTTTCTCGATTTCGACGTACCTGCTTCTGGAAATAAGCTCGTAACATCTTCATCTTCTTCATATCTTCTACAAGCTTCATTAATAAAGTCTTGTTGACTTGATGATTTTTGCTTCAGGTTTAAACCTTTTGGTTTATTTCCTTGTTGCACTCTTATTTCATTTACCTCATGTGCATTATAAGGCTTTTGGTTATATCCATTCTTATTATGATCCTTATTATAATAATTTGGATTTTTATTCGGATAGCTTTTATTCTTTTCCGTAGAATCTTGCTCATCCTCTTGATCTCGATCATCAAAATCAAATTCAGATAAAAGTGCAAAGAATGTAGTTTTATCTTTAATACATTTCACATGTATTGCGCTTCGAATTCCTCTCTCAAAATGACTGCTTAATTGAGTAATTATTTCACAATCATCTCGATGTTCATCTAGTTCTTGCGCTAGATTAAATAGTTTCATTGCATATGCAGATCTATTTCAATTCTTTTTAGGAATGAATTTCCCAAATTCGATTTTTCTTTTAACTGCTCTCTGTGTATTTTCATTCCAGAATTGCAGCTTGAATCTTTCTTCAAATTCCTCAAAAGTTGTAATATCATTCTCATTGATATTAAACCAACTTTGAGCAATTCCTTCTAAGGCTTGAGAATAAATATATTTAATTTCTTTCTCATTTAATTTGGTGACATCTATATACCGCTTAAGATCATTTAAGAACTTAATTGGTCTTTCTTCTGGTGTCCCTTCAAATTTAGGAATTTTCAAATTTAACTTTTTAGTAGCATCACTTAGTGCTATTTGATTACCATTACAAGTATGATTTATTGTAGAATTATCTACTTGTTCTCGCAAACTTTGCATGGCATCTTCATTATTTCTTATTGTCACGTCTAATTCAGCAATCTCTTGATGTATTATATTTGACATGATATCTTCATTTTCTTTAACAAGATCATTTAGAGTCTTGTTTTCTGTTTTCAAACTCTCTATTTCATTTTTTGAAGTTTGAATTTCTTTTTGCCATTCAGCTTTGGCTTCTTCTAACTTTCTATTCATTAACCCTTCTAGAAAAGTTAATGATTCCTTTAGAGAATCTTGGCTGACTTGCATATTATTTTGCAATGCACTCTGATTTGTTACATCTATTTCAATGTTTATTATCCTTGCTTCTAAGCTATCGTGGTTCTCATCGAGGCATTTTACTTCCTCTGCTACTGCTCTTCTCCATGAGCCAGATTTTCTGATAGCTTCAGAAGAACTTGCATCTGAGAGCTGATCTATTTCATTTAGAAGCTCTTCAGATGTCTTCTCATGTAACTTTAGGATTGACCTTCTTTTCGACATTTTTTCAATTTAATTGTAAATTCAAAAAATAAGAAAAATGAGAAGAAATCCTTTTTTATAATTCAATACAGCTTTGTATTGAATTATATTTACTTTGAATTCACTTTCAAAATGTTTAAACTTGATTTAAACTCAATGGAAATTTCCTAAGTGGAAACTAACCTTTATATTATATTGTATTTCAATAAACTAATACATCTACATATGTATGTGTATGTGCTAACACTTACTTCTGAATATCTTTGGCTCTGCTCTTTTATTCTAATATTTAAAATTCAAAGTTTTTAAATATTTATATTTAATTTAATTATTAATTTATTGCAAATTTATTGTTGCTAATAAAATTATTTAATTTATTTTAATTATTTATGCATATAAAATGCAGAAAAAAATTGAAAATTTTTTTAATGTTTTAAGGTGGATTCGAACCTCCGCCCTCTGTATGTAATGCAAGAGCTGTGCCATTAAGCTAACGTGGCTTATCATGCACTACACGTATTAAGGTGTTCTCATATAGCCTTTATACGTTACTACAGATGTATTAGCTTTTATGAGACTATTTATAATTAAATAAATATTTTTTATAATAATTTATTTAATTAATTTTTGATTTCTCATCTTTTTTGGTTTTGACTACGTTAAAGTTATCAAACCTCTCCTCTAATGCCCCCACACGTGCATAATCGGTGCCCTCAAAGAGCCCCCCGTTATACTGAGGTTGCATCTAGTTTTTTATACTAGATTCTCTATTTATTGCTGTATGACCTTCAATGCATGTCCTGTCACGGTCGCCAATTAAAGCGGGCTTGACTTTATTCACGGTCGCCAGGTAATATTTTAATTACCGAATTTAAATTTACTTCATTAATTTAATCTATTACATGCATATACAAGGTGCATACAGCAATATTATAAAAGAAAATTACATTTATCGATGATCTCCTCCAGTGCAATACTCTTGGAGATGCGATAATTTATAATTTTCTTTACGTGTGGAGGAGAGGGTAATGTGATAAAAGTTATTATCGATGACTCCATTGAGTGCAATACTCTAAAGAGTGTGATAATAAACTTTTTTATTGTATGAAATATGTAGAAAAGTGTTTAAATCGACGACATCTTTGAGTACAATACTTTTAGATGTGCGGTAAATAACACTTTTATGTAATGCAAGATGAATAAAGAAATTATTATCGACGACATATCCAAGTGCAATACTCTTCAATGTGCGATCATTAATTTCTTTAGTATTTTTATGAAAAATGATAAATGAGATGATATGAGTTATACTTTTATCAATAACTTTTTAAACACAGTTTGAAATACTTAATCTTTTTATTAAAAAATTAAGAAAATATATATTTTATAAAGATTTAAAAGTTACATAGTACTTTAAGACCGAATGCTTAGATCTTATACTTCTGACAGCATAAGATCGAATGAATATAGAATCCATGTTAGATGTTACATGGCCGAACATCTAAAGGATAATGAGAGAGCTTGTTTGGATTCACGCTCTTTTACATTATTTCATAAACCTTCTATGAGGTTCTATTTCTTATTGAAGAATTATATTTTAGGAAATAGTATGTTCCATAACATTTATTTTATATATTTACAAAAGAAACATTTAATTAAGATAAATATATTAGTAAAAGAAACATTCTATTTCCTTTACATTTCAAAAGACTATTTTTTATAGTTAATTTTATTACTTATTAATTAAATTTTTTAATTTATATCTTTAAACTTTAAATAGAGTAATGATTTTTATACATATTATATAAATAGAATGTTCTATTTATATATATACACAATTATTTTAGAAAGTTACATTTTATTATTAACAATTAAATATTGATAATACTTCTTATTAAAAGAAATAGAACATTCTATTTCTATAATCATTTTACTATATATATATATATATATATATATATACATTTTGAGTTATCTTATCGGCCTCAGTAGGTAACAATGAAGTCCTACTTATACCTTTAATGTAATTTAAATTTATTATTACAGAAAATCATTCTATGTTATAAATAATGACAAATTATTTATAAAATATTTATATCAAATTTAATAATTCTATTCAAAATTGATATGAGCCGTTACAAACCTATTGTTAAATTATAAAAATGTTATAACTAGCAGAAAATTGTGATTAAAAAATTATAAAATGCCACTGCTATTTTATAATAAATTTATATTTAAATGATTTAATCTATGCGTTATTTTATTTAAATTTCATTCAAACATTTACATTTAATTATTCTAATTATCACCTTAGCCTTTTATGCATAAATAAGGCTTTTAATCTGCAGTTAGTATTTGCACTAACACTCCATATACATTACACTACTTAAATCTAAAAAACACACACGTCATCGCATCTATCTTACTTTCACAGTGTTGCCACATGTCTTTGGTCATGGCGTCTATGAAGTAAACTTCATTAAAAGCCTTAACAAAATTATTTATTACAACTCTCACAGATACCTAATGCCTATTTTTTGAACATTTATACTTTCTTAAAATGTTTTTTAAGCTATTTAAAAAAATTTAACAATATCTGTTTGTTAAATAAACTGTATTTCTTAAGTGAGTGCGGTAAAAGTGAGTTCCGATATAAGACTACATTTTGAAATCCCGAAAAAAACTCTTCAATAACTTTTCTCCTGTATTCCCCAGCTTTCCAAAAATTTAACGACGTTATTTTTCGATTTAAAGACGAATTTCATTAAAATCTATTTGTTAATTCTATTACCAATAAACTTCCTTAATCTTCAACAATGATTCACTAAAAATAGAAAAATGTAATAATAGTTTATTTACACAACTTACGCATTTAAGATATTGGAAACTTCTCCTAATCCTATATACTCTACCCTACTGAAAAAAATCACATGGGATCCCTTATGGGATTTCATATGAGATCCTTTATGGGCTCCCATATGGGGTTTTAGCGCGGGATCCTATATGGGATCCCATATGGGGTCCCATAAGAGGTCCACAAACTCAATTCTAAATATAATATGGGACCACATATGGGGTCCCATAAGAGGTCCACAAACTAAATTCTAAATATCATATGGGACCACATATGGGATCCCATATAGGGTCCCATAAGAAGTCCACAAACTCACACTGAGAGAAAAGTGGAGTCACACGAACTTGCCGCCGGAATTGGAATGACGGTATAAAAGGAGTAAGTGGGGTCGGAGTTATTACAACTAAACAAGCGGAGTAGCAGCTACTCCGCTCGCGGAGTCAATAAACCGCCTCATAGGTCAAGTGTATACAAAGGTTACGTTAAGCAGGAATAGTGCTGTTAATGATTTTTTTTTTCAAGTTTCATTATTTTTTGCGATTAGACTAAAGACGATTGTAGAATATATTATTGAAGATAAATATTTATTTATAAATACATTCATTCAAAGAATTTTAGTTAAGAATGAATTTTTCGATTACGTTACAGTATGATATCATAAGATGGAAGTATATTATTCAAAGTAAAATTATTAATAACATTTTATTTTGATTGAGCCGTAAATTTCTTTTAAATATTGCCAATCCCTGCCTCTGTAAAAACACAGACTGCGAACAACAAAACGAACAAATTCTATTTTTCAATAATAAAAAATGTTTTTAAATATGAAATTATAAATAATTTCATACTATGCAATATTCATTTTCAGAATATTTATAAAAATACTTATAAAATATTATATGAATATATTGATTATATAAGTTATTTACACATAAAAAAAAACTCATTTAAATTTGTATTTGAGGTTATGTTTAAAATTTTTTAACTGCAAATCTATCAATTAATTGACTCAGGTTCCATTTCATCGAAAGATTTTTCACAAAATCATCCATTTTGCATTCCAATATCAAGGCGACTTCGGATTTTAGGTTAGGTTTTATTTTTGAGTTTACAAATTACTCATTTCAATACGTAAAATTTTTCATATTTTTTAATTTTTCACCATTTTACGGATTATAATAAATGGTGGAAAATTAAAAAATCCAAAAAATTTTAGAAACTGAAAGAGTAATTTGTAAACTACAAAATGAAATTTAATTGAACTTTCGTAATCACCTTAATAATTAATTGTTTCATTAACAAAATTAATTTTCAAATTAAACTTTATAAACTCTCGGCAATCAAAGACAAATAGATCGAGTTCGTGCGTCTTCTATATACCGCAGCGAGGAGTGGGGATGACTCGCCTCGCGGAGTAAATGCAACTCCTTTAGCGTGAGTCAAGACAACGTACGTTAGTTTCGTTGGTATGACTCCGCTTTTCTCTCAGAGCAATTCTAAATATATGGGAACACATGAGATCCCATATGTGGTCCCATATATTTAGAATTGAGTTTGTGGACCTCTTATGGGACCCCATATGTGATCCCATATGTAGTCCCATATTATATTTAGAATTGAGTTTGTGGACCTCTTATGGGATCCCATATAGGATCCCGCGCTAAAACCCCATAAAGGATCCCATATGAAATCCTATAAGGGATCCCATGTGATTTTTTTCAGTAGGGATATACATAATTTTTTGCAAAGATCACTTTCTTCTGTGTCACTCTTGCATTTATTGATTTAAAATAAAGATTCATTGAAAATTAATTTTCTTTACTTATTAAAACTTTTCAGAATCATACAAATAAATTTTTCAAAATATAAACTTGATAAATGTAATAAATTCATATATGTAATATAGTTGTATAACAGTCTACTAATAAAAATTGATTTTTTCAGAATTATTAAATAAACTTAATAGAACCATGAATCCATAAATGTAACAAATTCATATATATATATATATATATATATATATATATATATATATATATAAAACATATTTGTTTTTAAAATATAACTACTGCATCATTACGGCTGATTCCATTTCAAATCGAACAGTCAGTATACACTCAAGTCACCAATTACTGCGCTAATGGAGTATGTTATTCTACCCTAAAAATAAGGGTATACGTATTTTATTTTGCTGAAATATCAAAATTGCATCAGATATGCACTTTTGAAAATTGCATACAAAAACTAAATGTTGAAACTGAAAATGTTGAGAATAACTTTAGAGAGCTATCGTTTTACCAATTTCCAATGAATTTTGATAAACCTTTTTTTATTTTATTTCGTTTTGAGCCCTCTTCAACTCCGTGCAAGAAATTTAAAAAAAAACTAAAAAATGACTGAGATATATGCATTTTACCAAAAAATGCACTTTTTATGCACATGCGTTTTTCTCGAAAAGGCCATTTTTATTTGCTGAAATTTTTTTTGCTGATAGAGGACCAAAATACCTATCTAATAGTACTTGTTTGATCCCGGGTTTTTTGGTTTGGAGCGAGAAAAAAATTCACAAATTTTGTTGGTGAAAAATGCTTGTATATACGTTCGGAAGTCTTAAGAAGGGGCCGAACTATCTGTCTTTGTCTAATAGCGTTTTTCATCATTTATGTAAACACTATCCGGTATAACAAGAAAAAAATAGCAGCCCCCGCTAGATATTAGTATAATAAGTAAATTTTGTAATAACAACCAAATTTTTTCACTGCGTAGTTTTTGAATAATTAGAGACCTACCAAAAAAAGATAGGTTATATTCTAGATTGCTAGTAGGTCTCTAATTAGTCAAAAACTATGCGGTAAAAAATTTGGTTGTTATTACAAAATTTACTTATTATACTAATATCTAGCGGGGGCTGCTAATTTTTTCTTGTTATACCGGATAGTGTTTACATAAATGATGAAAAACGCTATTAGACAAAGACAGATAGTTCGGCCCCTTCTTAAGCAGTCTGCATTCAAACACTGTCGTATGCTTGGCTCATCATTTGTTTACATTTGTATGCATGTATATAGCATCAATAGTGATATATATATATATATATATATATATATATATATGTGTGTGTGTAAATTCGTAATATAAAAATAAATATTTAAACATGAAAAAAAATAATTCTATTCGTGTATATCTATATTATGTATGTTTCGATGTACAAACAATAGGAGGCTAACTCGCGGACAAATACATCGCGTAACCAAAACAGCATATTAGAACTGTTATATAGAAGCTAGTTATTTTTACGGCTGCTTTGAAAGGTGCTTCTCGGGCTTGTGAAAAATTCAACAAAATTGTGAAATAACAATGTCCGAAATTTACTCTTCTAAAAGAATTTCATGTCCCGATTTTTTTCAAATGCATAAAAAGGTAGTTTATATGAGCAGTAATTCACGTTTTAGACCGTTGGAAGATTGAGTCATTAATTTGGCACAGCTTCATCCAGATTTAAATATATTGCCATCTACTAATGTATGTAAAAATTGCCATAAACGCATATCAAAAATGATTTTAAATGATCTTGAGTCTATATCTGAAAATGAAATCACTGAACTTTTTAGCGGAAGAGATGATGATTTTATTCCGAAGACACCCGAACGAATAGAGGAATTAAACGAGAGTATTAATTCAGTTTTACCTGAATGCATCTCACCCCTAAAAAGAAAAACTGCAATACCTGAAAATTTTAGAGGAAATTACGTTCTAAAAAGAAAAAATCCTTAATTTCAGCTTTTTCTGCTACTGTTGGAAGTAAATTGGAAGATGCGTATGGCATTTCAGTTGAATCAATAGAATCGGACGAAAATTCCACTGAAAACTATTGGAATGAATTTTTAGAAAATTTTAAATTGGCTTTAGAAAAATGCTCTTCTATTTCGGAGAAAATAAAACTTCTAACTCTACTACCTTCAAAATTAAGCAGAATAAAAGTTTGCTCACTATTCCCGAATATAAGCGAGTATATGATAAATAAATCAAGAAATCTCGTGAAAAATAAAGGAGTTCATTCGGAGCCAGATTTATATACTGGTCATCCTATTGATGAAAGCACAAAAAATATTGTTATGGAATATTTTTTAAATGATGATTTTAATTGTAGTAGACAAAGTCCAAATAAATCTGATGTCGTAACTGTTAAAATTAATAACACAAAAACTAAAAAAGTCAAACGGTTTCTTACTCGAAGCTTAAAAGAAACATATAGTCAATCAAGAAAAGAAAATCCAAACTTACAAATAGGAAAATCGAAATTCTATAGTCTAAGACCAAGTTTCGTCTTAACTAGCCCTGTGAAGGAAGCTTGTCTTTGTGTACATTGCGAAAATTTTGAACTGTTTCTTACAAGTTTGATTCGTTTTAGAGGCGATAAGAATTCCGAATTAGATTCAATTCGTTCAGAAATAACTAACACAATGTTGTGTTCTGAACCATCTGATTCATGTTTCTTGCAAGAATGCAAAGATTGTCCCGGTGGTGCGGGTATCACATTAGAATTGTTAAAACTGAAATAAAATTGTGAAGATGAAATTACGTTTGCTTTGTAGGATAATGGTAATCTTATTAAACAAACAATAAGCTTAACAGTTTTTAAAGAAAAACTTTCAATCTGCGCATTGAAAGCAAGTACTCATATATACATAAAAATATTCAACGTGAAGCTATAAAAAAAGAAAAAGAAGAAGGTAAAGCTGATCCTACTAAGTTAATCATCCACGTTGACTTTGCAGAAAATTGGTCTGTAATAAATAATAAAGCGGTTCAAGGAAATCATTGGGTAAATAACCAAATTTCTATTTTTACTGCAGTCTGTTGCCAAGGAGAGATAACACAAAGTTTTGCGATAGTTAGTGACGACAAAAAGCATGATACTGCATATGCACTGCTAGCAATAAATAAAATTATCGATCTTATGAAAAAGAATTATTTAGTTACTAAAGTCACTATCATATCAGATGGAGCTCCAAGCCAATTTAAAAATCGTTTTCAACTACATGAATTCAAACATTGGTTTTATGAAATGAAATGGTTATTTTCTGCGACTGGTCATGGGAAAGGAGCCGTTGATGGAATAGGTGGGCTTCTAAAGCATTATGCTACTTCACATAACTTGAAAAGAGTTCATGAAGAATCGATACAAAATGCTGACGATTTTATAAATTGGGTTCAAAGTTACACCAATGCAATAAAAATCATTTTACTACCAATAAATGAGATTGAAAGAAAAAAGAAAAATATTGAATGGAGTGGGGTTTCTAAATATAATGGAATTCAAAAAAGTCATATGTGGTTAAAAAAACTTGGGGAATTAAAATCACATATATTTATTGTCAGGACAGCTATACATGCACTAAATGAAGTGAAAAACAAGAAAAAAAAGCCAAGCGTCGTGAGACTACATTTAAAACTAAAAATAATAAGCGCAAAAATAAAAAAAAATAATTATCTATAATTATTTTTTTGACGCATCCCAACAGTGAGAGGCAAGGGGAACTCACTCTAAAAAAGCACCCCGAAGGGAACAGAATCCTTCTACGTCCACGTCGTTGTTCCTGGATAATGCTAAACGAAGGATAATATTTAAATGTCGACTGCTTAAGACTTCCGAACGTATATACAAGCATTTTTCACCAACAAAATTTGTGAATTTTTTTCTCGCTCCAAACCAAAAAACCCGGGATCAAACAAGTACTATTAGATAGGTATTTTGGTCCTCTATCAGCAAAAAAAATTTCAGCAAAAAAAAAATGGCCTTTTCGAGAAAAATGCATGTGCATAAAAAGTGCATTTTTTGGTAAAATGCATATATCTCAGTCATTTTTTAGTTTTTTTTTTAAATTTCTTGCACGGAGTTGAAGAGGGCTCAAAACGAAATAAAATAAAAAAAGATTTATCAAAATTCATTGGAAATTGGTAAAATGATAGCTCTCTAAAGTTATTCTCAACATTTTCAGTTTTAACATTTAGTTTTTGTATGCAATTTTCAAAAGTGCATATCTGATGCAATTTTGATATTTCAGCAAAATAAAAAAATACGTATACCCTTATTTTTAGGGTAGAATAACATACTCCATTAGCGCAGTAATTGGTGACTTGAGTGTATACTGACTGTTCGATTTGAAATGGAATCAGCCTTACACATGGGTAGAAACTTTTGAAAATAACTTTTTTAAAAATTTTACCCACAAAAAATTTTATTGTTTCTCATTGCTATGATGAAGACATGACGCTTTGATCGTATAACTCGGTATAACTCCATGAATTCGACCACAAAAAAACAACGACAACAAAGAATAACATTAAACGAAAATATCAAATAAATTAAAATATTTTTGTTCAATGAAAAGTGCAATATTTAATCATTTAATATTTTAGTTTTATAAAATTTTCATGCAGTTATTTTTTGTGTTGAAATTCATTAAGTACCCATATGAAAAAAATTTCTGGAAATAATCGTAAATAAGTGTTAATAACTGTAAATAAATGTAAATAACTGTAAATAAGTGTTAAAAAATGTTGAAATTGAGACATGAATAACAGTTATTTACAATCATTTACTATTATTTACACTTATTTAGTTATTTTTATTTATTTACAGTTATTTACATTTATTTATTTTTTTAACAATTATTCACATTTATTTACGATTATTTATATTTTTTACAGTTAATTACAGTTAATTTCAGTTATTTACAGTTATTTACATTTTCGAAAATTTTCAAAAATTTATTCAATTTTTCTATATATATGCAAAAATTTTTGAAAATGTGAATAACTGTAAATAACTGTAAAAAACTATGAAAATTTGTAAATAATCGTAAATATTTATAAATAATCGTAAATATTTTTTTTACACAGGGCGCGTACAGTGGGAACTTTACTCCCTCCCAGCGAAAAGTAAGGTACCCACTGTACGCTGCCTGTGTAAAAAAATCGTATATTCTCCACGGGAGTAAATGAAAAATCCCTTAAATCGTATATTTGACATTTAACATCCGATTTAAGACATTTTTCGTTTTTACTCCCTAGGTGAATAATATACTAATAAATAACTGTAAAAAAAACTGTAAATAATTGTAAATAATTATTAATAACATTAAATTATTCACTAATTCAAAAAATTTTTGAAAATGTAAATAGCTGTAAATAATTATAAATAATTGTAAATAACTATAAAAAAACTGTAAATACAGTAGACTCTCGATACAAGGGTATCGATGGGGCTGTAGGAGAGGAAATTTCTTGGAAATTCTCTTATAGGAAGAGTCCCCAACACGTTCGAGTTAAGAGTTACAGCTCCGCCCACTGTCTCGTAGTGTAAGTTTAATTTAACGTGCGTGTATACGAAGTAGACGTAGTAGCCACGCCTACTGATTCGTGTGGAATAGACTAGGGTTTTTTTGTTTAGTCATGTCTTATTCTATTGCTATACTGTGTCTCTCTCACTTACATAGTTGGTGGGGGAACTGACATACTTAGACTCGGTGGAGAAACAGCTCGGATTCCCTTATATCGCGATCCCTTGTATCGAGAGTCCACTGTAATTGTAAATAACTGTAAATAACTGTAAATAATAGTAATTAATAGTAAATAACAGTAAATAACTGTAAATAACTATTATTTATGTCTCAATTTCAACATTTTTTAACAGTTATTCACAATTATTTACTATTATTTACAGTTATTCACAGAAATTATTTCCATATGGGTAATATTATCATAGCGCCATTTCTTTATCATAGTAATGAGAAACAACCAAATATTGTTGGGTAGAAGTTTTTTTCACAAATTTCTAAACCTATATGCAATGATGCTATGTTTATATTTTATAAAAAGTTCGTTACATATATGAATCTATTACATATAAGAAGTTATATTTAATAAACAATTTAATAGTTCTAAAGTAGTATGAATATTAAAACATTTATAAATTATATACATCTAAATTATAAACATTTTCTTTTTAAATCATTAAAAATAATATTAAACATATGACAAACAATTACAATTGATTATTAATAATAAATTTTTTATCCATGTTTTAAAAAAACCGAGCAAGCGTTAAATAGTAACAAAACTGGTTAAAGATAAATAACATAAAAATTTAGGAATTTGGATAATATAACATATTTCCCTGGTAGAAATTAGTCCGGGCTACTAGACAGTTTTAGCTAGAATAATCAAGTTCTAGACAGATCTGTACAGATGAACTAGACAGATCTGGACTAGCGCGTAACGCCTTTCCCTTCTAGATGCCCGTATAGTTTTCCCTTATAGAACTGTACAGTTCTATCGAGGCGTTAACGTATATTAAGGGTATGGTTTCACGCTACTTTACCGATCGAAAATTATAATTTTATAAAATTACAATTTTCGAAAAAACTATACTTTTATAGATCACTTCATTTAATTGCGATGAAGGGCGCAAACTCTAAAAATTAGCGGAAAAAGCGTTAATCAAAGATAATTAGAAAAACAAATTTCTCAGTTCGAAAAAATCAAATTTCTCAAAAACCGTGTTTCGTAGGGAAATTTCCTATTCAGGATCATTTTATTTTTGAAAAATGAAGGGCGGAAACTTGGTTTGATAAATCATATCGCAAAAAAGCAAAATTACATTTTTCTAAAAAGATGCGATCAGCTGTAAGAATACAATGGCCGTGCAAGAACCCATGTTTCATAGTTGGCATCAATGCTAATGTATAGTTTGGTACGCGCCAACTTCAAATTCGAATTTTAAATGTAAATTGAATTTGTTTTATATGTACAATTTCTACAAATAAACACTTTTTCAACATAAACTGTTTTATTTTATTTAAAACATAAATATGTAAAAAATTTAATATTATAAGAGAGAACAATAAGTTTACATCATTTGCGAACTAATGATTTTTTTTTTAATTTTCATTATAGCAAAATAAGTAATCTATTCGTTTCTTTGTTTGAAACGAAAATTTTTTTTGAATGACTTTATTGAATTAGCGAGACTTTGGCATATCCTAACCTTTTTAGAATGAAAATATTTTCAAAAGCGAATAATAAGGATTACTTAATTTTATTGATAATTATGGTTTTTGAAAAATAAACAGTCATAAGTAATTTTATTAAGATAAAACTTTGAAAAAACGTGAGAAAAATCACTTAATTTTTTTAATCTTAGTGTAATAAGTATAAAATAAAATTCATATTATTTTTGAAAAATTTGTAGAAATCTATTTTTCAAATTCATTATTTTCCTAATATTTATCTTTTTATTCGGAATTTAAATTTTACATTCATGTTATATATAGATTTATCAATCAAACATAAAAATAAAAAGAATAGAAAAGATTTTAAAATATATTTTTTTTGACAAAATTCTTTTAAAGATAAATGAACAAGACTCTCCGTAAAACACAAACTGCAAAAAAACTTTCTTTTATTTGACAAAGAATTCAATTTGGTAGAAATGAATGATTAGTTTTTGAATTTTGTAAATAAATTAAATCATAAATAAATGTACATGTTGAACCTTAAAACTTCAATTTTATTTATGCATTATAATACTTATCATTTTAACTAAATGTTATTTTTTCAAAAAACTGTAAAAAACTATGAAAAAATATAAATAAATGTGAATAATTGTAAAAAAAATAAATAAATTTAAATAACTGTAAATAAATATAAACAACTGAATATTTATAGTTATTTACAGTTATTTACAGTTAGTAACACTTATTTACAATTATTTCCAGAAATTTTTTCCATATGGGCTTATCTTAATAAAATTATTTACAACTGTTTATTTTTAAAGAACGATAATATAAAATAATATTTGATGAGATTATATTATATAATAAAATTATATTAGCAATAAAATTAAGTAATCCTTATCATTCGCTTTTCAAAACATATTTTCATTCTAAAAAGGTTAGGATATGCCAAAGTCTCGCTAATTCAATAAAGTCATTCAAAAAAAATTTTCGTTTCAAACAAAGAAACAAATAGATTACTTATTTTGCTATAATGAAAATTATAAAAAAAAATAATGAGTTCGCAAATGATGTAAACTTATTGTTCTCTCTTATAATATTAAATTTTTTACATATTTATGTTTTAAATAAAATAAAACAGTTTATGTTGAAAAAGTGTTTATTTGTAGAAATTGTACATATAAAACAAATTCAATTTACATTTAAAATTCGAATTTGAAGTTGGCGCGTACCAAACTATACATTAGCATTGATGCCAACTATGAAACATGGGTTCTTGCACGGCCATTGTATTCTTACAGCTGATCGCATCTTTTTAGAAAAATGTAATTTTGCTTTTTTGCGATATGATTTATCAAACCAAGTTTCCGCCCTTCATTTTTCAAAAATAAAATGATCCTGAATAGGAAATTTCCCTACGAAACACGGTTTTTGAGAAATTTGATTTTTTCGAACTGAGAAATTTGTTTTTCTAATTATCTTTGATTAACGCTTTTTCCGCTAATTTTTAGAGTTTCCGCCCTTCATCGAAATTAAATGAAGTGATCTATCAAAGGAAAACTCATTCCGATGTATAGTTTTTTCAAAAATTGTAATTTTATAAAATTATAATTTTCGATCGGTAAAGTAGCGTGAAACCATACCCTTCAGGGTTAGGTGCAACATAATTTCATATAGACGCTTTAGTTCGTCATTGTATTTCATGGCGTCACTTGCACGAATATGTACTATGCTGAAATGTATAGTCGCGTGTATGTAAACATTATGTCCTTGTCTCTCGCATGATATGAAAGAGAGATAGAGATAGAGACGCGACTATAAATCCCAGCCTATGCGTGATACTAGCACTTTTACTTTCAATATGACTTTCTAGTGATAGTTTTGTTGTACTTTCCGTTGTTCAGTTGATAAATTTTTTAATTTTTATTCATTGATATTTTTGCACACAATATTTGAAGAAAGTGCAATGAAAGAATATTATTAGGTTAGGTTTGGCTTTACTTCGTCACTGCTGCATGATTTGTAGGTTGGCAGCGCGCGCATTCAAGGGTTATATTAGTCCATATCTATCTAGTTTTTCTTATCTAGAATAATCTAGTTTTACTATAAAAGCCTAGAGAGCTTATACGGGTGCCTAGATAAAATTTCCACCAAGGTTGTTTTGTTTTACTAAAACTTTAAAAAAAATGTAATTAAATAATTGATCTTTTGCAAATTATTATCTTTATAAGTATTTCGCAATATTTTTGCAATATTTAAGAAATATCTATAAATAAAAAAAGAAAGCTTATAAATGAAATATAAAAAATACTTATAAATAGAAAAATTTTATATATTTTATTTATAAAATATATTTAACGTGAGGATATTAAAAATAGAAATGAGTGAGCAATAGCGAGTGAGGTATTTGTAGCTAGTTATTAATTAAATGATATTTGAGGATATCTCTACAATTTTTAATCTTTCTGTGATATGTCATTTTACAGCTATTACTGGGTTACCCAATGATGCACATTATTTAAACTAGGTTCATACCTTTTGTACAATCCGAAAACTCTATTTTTTAGGTATTTAGTGAATGTGCCATCAACGGTATAGTAGATATTTCTATAAAACGTAAATTTTTACATGGATAAAATTTCCGAAATTTTATCCATATAAAAATTTACATTTATAGAAATATCTACTATACCGTTGGTGGCACATTCACTGGATGCATAAAAAATAGAGTTTCCAGATTGTATAAAAGGTATGAACCTAGTTTAAATAGTGTGCATCATTGGGTGACCCAGTAACGTCTGTAAAATGAATTTTCAAAAACGTCATAAGAAGATTAAAAATTGTAGAGATATCCTCATTTATGATCAAAGTTATAATAAATTTAAAATCATAAAAAAATTTTTAAATTATTACTTTTGATAAAAATTTAGTAGTATTATATTTGATATATCATAATGTTTATTTATGTCTTAAGATTTATAGGATTATTTTGGTATAATTCCTTTTTGATATCTTTTTGACTTATTTCTAAATTTTGTAAGATATATAAAAAATTTTTTATTCAACTTTAGAAATCTTTTTACTTTAATATTCAAAAATAAGTGACGTAATCATTATTAATATTTATAAGATCATTAAATCATTACATTATTCTAATTATATATATATATTGTCACGGTATTCTACCGAGTTTGAATCTCGCGCGCTTAGGTAAAATTAAATGACACGTGCTCAGTCGTATACCTTATCTAAGTTACGTGAAGAAGCACGTAACTCGACGAGCAGCGCGCGCGCGAGGAGCAAGAAAGCCACGAGGCGCGTGAGAACATTTCCGGCGGTTCATCAGTACACACGTTTGTGCAAGGAGACATTTTTTCCTGCAGTCCACGAGCACGCAACTTTAGTTCGTTGGCGTGGATGTGTAAAGTGGTTTCTCTTTTGTATTTGAGGAAAAAGGAGATAACGCTGTTTGGAGACGATCGACATCCAAAGCTACACCTTTCCTTAAACCAATATTACTCGGCTTGAGCGTTCAACCTTTTTGACTGCTGTCGGCGAGTTTCAGCGACCAGGCTGTCTCGTGTTTGCGCTGCGTTGGCCAACGTTAAAGGACATTCGACGTATGTATTTTAATAAAAGCTTCTACGCGTAGTCGTAAGTAATCTATATATTTTGTTAACTGGAGTTTCTTTCCTCGAAGAAACTTCAGTATTAAAAGTGCGCGTATTTGTCAATGCTTAGTAAAGCATTAGTTCGCGTCGTATCCCCCCTTATTTACTATCTTTTTCAAATACAGATCATATAATTTAATTCGTTTGCGTTAAGTGAATTTGATTATTAATAACTTGTTTCATATTGATTTCTTTTTAATTAATAAATTGTCTTAAGTTTAAATACAAAGTGCTACCTATTTGACTCATATTGCCTGTCTATATATAATAATAAATATATTTTCCGTTGCTTACTCCGACGCCTCCGCGGTTCTCGTAAGCAATCATAGTTAATTATTCACATAAAAGAGCATAGTCTGATTTTGTGCAATTGTAAATCTGCATTACGAAGAAAACTGTGCTACCGGCAACGCGTCTTTCGATCAGGTACGAGAGAAAGAGAGAGGCGCATTAAGAGGAGACCGTATAGCTCTATCCTTGTCTAATCTAAATTTTCGTTAATATTAATAAATTAAATATTGTTATACAAAAGTAAGGGTATAGCACAATAGACTTCAGGACGAGCAAACGATCCTATTCTATAAAAAAATATAAAATTTTCATTAGTTTCCGAGTGAGGTCTGAAACGGAAAAACAATTGAATTTGATAGCTGTTATTCCGTTTCAGACCTCACTTGAAAACTAATGAAAATTTTATATTTTTTCATAGAATAGGATCGTTTGCTCGTCCTGAAATCTATTGGGCTATACCCTTACTTTTGTATAACAATATTAAATTTATTAATAATAACGAAAATTTAGATTATACAAGGACAGAGCTATACGGCCTCCTCTTAAGTGCTACAAGCGACTAATATTTTAGTTAAGATTTTGTCGTTTATCAATAGAATTGACTAGCTAGCACAATAGGAGTTTGTTACGCAATATTTAACATATTCATGATAATTTTCAGCAACTCCGCATATAGTAAAATTTATAGACTTAGCCAAAATAATATTTAATTAAAGGCTAATTCTTTTTTTTGTAACGTGTTATAATATTTAATTAAAGGCTAATTCTTTTTTTTGTAACGTGTTACAAAAAAAAGAATTAGCCTTTAATTAAATATTATTTTGGCTAAGTCTATGAATTTTATAATATATATATATATATATTTTTTTTAAGAAAAAAAGTTAATATATGAGGATATTGTCCTCTATATAATTAACTTTTTTCATATGATGATATCAGATAGATTCTAACTCGGTTCCCGTTTTACACATTACATCAGGCTAGACCATCTGACACATCATACCGAAAAACTTTGACTACCGATGGATGGTCAGTCACTTTTGTGACCAACAATAAACCGATACCCAATGAGGTTGGATTTTTTTAGAGTAGCGATATAAGTAGCACATACACTAATTTTCTTTCGAAAAAAAAGTCAGAGGTACCTGGCCAGGATTCGAACCCATACCCACCAAGTTAAAGGCAAGAGCTCTATCCATTACACCACCGCTCTCTCTCTCTCTCTTTCTCTCTTTCTCTCTCTCTAAAATTGTACAACATATTGTACATAAAATAAACACACCTATCTATCTATCTATCTCTCTCCCGTAGTGGAAATCAGTTTTGCTAATAACTGCAAGCAAATGCTAATAACTGTTATAAATAGTTTGGTTTGAGACAGAAGTAGTGGTTATTTGCAGTTAATAGTAGTTATCCGCAGTTATTAACAGTTATTAACATTTAAAAGCACAACAATTTTGTACAATACAATTTTTTAAAATTAAGATAATAGTAACAGTTATTTGCAGTTATTTTTAGATTTTTGCAGTTATTTACCGTTATTTGCGGATTTTTGCATTTATTTGCAATCATTTTCTGATTTTTGTAGTTATTTGCAGAAACCTGCAGTTATGTATAGTTAATAATAGTTATTCATAAAAATTTATTGTCTTGAAAATTTTTTGCTATTTATAAAAAATTAAGAAATTTTTTAAAAAGCGTATGATTGTTAATAACTGTAAATAATTGCGAGAAATTGCAAATGACTGTAAATAAACGCAAATAACTGCTTATGAATGCTAATAACACAGCCACACAAAAAAAAAAAATGTCAAAAGCCACGGACCAGACCATATATACCTTATGTTTTTGAGGTCGCTGATTCCGAATCCGTGGTCCATTTGACCCCATCACCTCAGGGTCAAGGTCAGGTCAAGGTCAAATTTCCAAAATTAACGGCAACCAAGGTTTAACAGTATACATATATGTTTTTGAGGTCGCTGATTCCGAACCCGTGGTCCATTTGACCCCATCACCTCAGGGTCAAGGTCAGGTCAAGGTCAAATTTCCAAAATTAACGGCAACCAAGGTTTAACAGTATCCATATATGTTTTTGAGGTCGCTGATTCCGAATCCGTGGTCCATTTGACCCCATCACCTCAGGGTCAAGGTCAGGTCAAGGTCAAATTTCCAAAATTAACGGCAACCAAGGTTTAACAGTATACATATATGTTTTTGAGGTCGCTGATTCTGAATCCGTGGTCTATTTGACCCCATCACCTCAGGGTCAAGGTCAGGTCAAGGTCAAATTTCCAAAATTAACGGTAACCAAGGTTTAACAGTATACATATATGTTTTTGAGGTCGCTGATTCCGAATCCGTGGTCCATTTGACCCCATCACCTCAGGGTCAAGGTCAGGTCAAGGTCAAATTTCCAAAATTAACGGCAACCAAGGTTTAACAGTATACATGTATGTTTTTGGGGCCGCCGAATCCGAATCCGTGGTCCGTTTGACTCCATCACCTCATGGTGAAGGTTATTTGAAGGTAAAATCGACAAAATTCTTGTAAAACAAACCAAACTTCATACCATTTATTTTTTCTTACTATACCTTACACGTTTCTCATCAAATGATCGGTGCAAAGGTTTCCTTTTACGTTTTTTCCCAGTAGTTTTACAATCTCTTTTCAACATCCAGCAGTAGTCGGCCAGCATACTAGCATCCCATCTACCTTGATAACGCTTCTCCATTACTTTAATGTCTTGGTGAAAACGCTCTCCCTGTTCTTCGCTATAATCGCCACAGTTTTCAGGAAAACTATCCAAGTGATTGTGCAGAAAATGTAGTTTGTAATTCATTAGGCAACCCATATTCCCATAGTTCTCAACCATTTTAGATACAATCACTTTGTAATTTGGGCTTCTGCGATTACCCAAAAAGTTTTCAGTAACTTCCTTAAAGCTAAGCCATGCAGCTTTCTCAATGTTTGTCATGGAACTAATGAACTGGTGATCAGCCATCATTTTTCTAATTTCAGGACCGTCAAAAATACCTTCCTTCAATTTTGCATCTGATTTACTTGGAAATTTACTTTCCAAGTATTTGAAGCACTGGCTATCTTTATCTAAAGCTTTAACGAATTGTTTCATCACACCAAGTTTTATGTGTAATGGAGGAATGAGAACACTTTTCGGATCAACCAATGGAGTAGCTATAACGTTACTCTTTCCGACTTCGAGAGATTTTCTTTCAGGCCATTTATGATTTGTATAGTGCTTTGCACGGTCTCTACTATCCCATAAGCACAAGAAACATGGCGTCTTTGTAAATCCAGACTGCTGTCCTAACAATATTCCAGAAACTTTCAAATCACCACATATCCGCCATTTATGCTTATCATACTGAATATTTTGTATTATAATTTTGAGATTATCGTATGTTTCCTTCATTGTAGTGGAGTGCGCTATAGGAACTGAGGCATAGTGGTTGCTATTGTGTAGTAATACGGCTTTTAAACTTCTTTTTGATGAATCTATGAACAATCTCCATTCTTCGTCTTTATACACATTAGGTTTAATTTCATTCATTAAACCTTTTACGTCTTTACAATATACTATTTTATCACCATTATGATTCATTTCTTCAAAGTATGGTTCGAAACTTTTGCTTCTTGTTCTGTAAAAAGATACTTTAGTAGATTTTGCCAACTGATTCATGTCTTTTAAAGCTGAAGCTAAATGTTCTGCTCCATCTTTAGGTAAGTTAAGCTCTCTAACTAGGTCGTTTAGTTTATCTTGAGTCCATAACTTTACGCTTTTGTCTTTTTGCCCGCTGGAAGGAAAATATTGTCATCGTCATCATCATCATCATCTGCAGTTTCTTCATTACTATCACTTTCATAGGACTCGCTACATTGAGTAAAGGTAATTTCAAGGTGAAATGTACTAGATTCATGCAAAACAAACCTAAACCACGGTATCTGCGAATTTTAGTACAATATTGATTAATTTCATTTTAATACAGGGCTACTTTGAAGAACAAAAGATCATATTTAATTTTCTCTTATTTGTGAGATCGTACATTATACAATTTCAAATTGCATAAGAGTGTTCTGTGATATACGTGAAGAATTGTGTAGAAAGTAAGCATGCATTTTCTAATTGTACAAATGTACGGTTAAATGAATAAGAAAAAATTAAACATTAATTTTTTTCGTCAACGTAGCCTTCACCTGCTTCCTCGACAAAAACTGTTACGGTGACACTGCCCCCAACGGGGATGTGTGGAATGATCCGCTCATAAGTTTGTCGGGGTAACGATGCCAGTGGAAGCGCACTGCCTCGCAGGGGGACGTTAGGGTGTGAGGATGAAGCTGTAGTGTGTCCGACGACGAGTTGACACTGTCCTCGTCAAAGTCGGAAAGCTCTTATACTTAGCCCCGGAGAGGTATAAGAGTTATCACCTCCGGGACAGTGGACTCACCTGCGATCGGACCAGGATCCCTAACGTGCGGGGTTATACTGAAAATCATGGAAAATTGACCTTCTACATCTCAAGGGCATATTTGCACAAAAAATTCTAATCTTTTTTGTTTTGTCTGCGGAGTATTCACTCCGCAAAAATCTCGAAGACATTTAAATGAGAATCTCAGAAAAATTTACCAAACTTGCTTCAAATTAGAAACTGATGTAGTTATAGAACAGTGGACTCCATGTAGTATCTGCGAACAATGTCGTCAAATGCTTTGTAAGTGGAATAAAACAAAAGAAGATGACAAAGTTAAATTTAATAGCCCAATGGAATGGTATCAACCAGATAGAAGAGAGGTTTGTTACTTCTGTAATACCGAAATTATTGATATTAATAGTAAAATTAAAGCAACAGTGAATTATGCTGATGTTATTTCTGTAAAAAGACCTATCGAAAAATCGGGAAGCGATGAAGAGCTCGATCTTCTTGAAAGACTATCTATTGAATCAGATACCAACGATGAAAAAAATGATGAAGAAGATAACGAAGTCAGTGGCGGCATTAATGGGGGTAGAATTGATAATAATGACTTAAAAGATGGATCGTATGAAAGCTATAGTGATGAAGAAATTGAAAATGATGATGATGATGATGACGATGACGATATTTTCCTTCCAGCGGGCCAAAAAGACAAAAGCGTAAAGTTATGGACTCAAGATAAACTAAACGACCTAGTTAGAGAGCTTAACTTACCTAAAGATGGAGCAGAACATTTAGCTTCAGCTTTAAAAGGCATGAATCAGTTGGCAAAATCTACTAAAGTATCTTTTTACAGAACAAGAAGCAAAAGTTTCGAACCATACTTTGAAGAAATGAATCATAATGGTGATAAAATAGTATATTGTAAAGACGTAAAAGGTTTAATGAATGAAATTAAACCTAATGTGTATAAAGACGAAGAATGGAGATTGTTCATAGATTCAACAAAAAGAAGTTTAAAAGCCGTATTACTACACAATAGCAACCACTATGCCTCAGTTCCTATAGCGCACTCCACTACAATGAAGGAAACATACGATAATCTCAAAATTATAATACAAAATATTCAGTATGATAAGCATAAATGGCGGATATGTGGTGATTTGAAAGTTTCTGGAATATTGTTAGGACAGCAGTCTGGATTTACAAAGACGCCATGTTTCTTGTGCTTATGGGATAGTAGAGACCGTGCAAAGCACTATACAAATCATAAATGGCCTGAAAGAAAATCTCTCGAAGTCGGAAAGAGTAACGTTATAGCTACTCCATTGGTTGATCCGAAAAGTGTTCTCATTCCTCCATTACACATAAAACTTGGTGTGATGAAACAATTCGTTAAAGCTTTAGATAAAGATAGCCAGTGCTTCAAATACTTGGAAAGTAAATTTCCAAGTAAATCAGATGCAAAATTGAAGGAAGGTATTTTTGACGGTCCTGAAATTAGAAAAATGATGGCTGATCACCAGTTCATTAGTTCCATGACAAACATTGAGAAAGCTGCATGGCTTAGCTTTAAGGAAGATACTGAAAACTTTTTGGGTAATCGCAGAAGCCCAAATTACAAAGTAATTGTATCTAAAATGGTTGAGAACTATGGGAATATGGGTTGCCTAATGAATTACAAACTACATTTTCTGCACAATCACTTGGATAATTTTCCTGAAAACTGTGGCGATTATAGCGAAGAACAGGGAGAGCGTTTTCACCAAGACATTAAAGTAATGGAGAAGCGTTATCAAGGTAGATGGGATGCTAGTATGCTGGCCGACTACTGCTGGATGTTGAAAAGAGATTGTAAAACTACTGGGAAAAAACGTAAAAGGAAACCTTTGCACCGATCATTTGATAAGAAACGTGTAAGGTATAGTAAGAAAAAATAAATGGCATGAAGTTTGGTTTGTTTTACAAGAATTTTGTCGATTTTACCTTCAAATAACCTTCACTATGAGGTGATGGAGTCAAACGGACCACGGATTCGGATTTGGCGACCCCAAAAACATATATGTATACTGTTAAACCTTGGTTGCCGTTAATTTTGGAAATTTGACCTTGACCTGACCTTGACCCTGAGGTGATGGGGTCAAATAGACCACGGATTCGAAATCAGCGACCTCAAAAACATATATGTATACTGTTAAACCTTGGTTGCCGTTAATTTTGGAAATTCGACCTTGACCTGACCTTGACCCAGAGGTGATGGGGTCAAATGGACCACGGATTCGGAATCAGCGACCTCAAAAACATAAGGTATATATGGTCTGGTCCGTGGCTTTTGACATTTTTTTTTTTTTGTGTGGCTGTGTAATTGCTAATAACTGATGATAACTGCTATTAACTGCAAATAACCGCTACTTCTGTCTCAAATTAAACTATTTATTAACAGCTTTTAGCAGTTATTTGCAGTTATCAATTATTTTTAATTATTAACAATTATTAGCAAAACCGATTTTTACTAGGGTCTCTCTCTCTCTCTCTCTCTCTCTCTCTCTCTCTCTCTCTCTCTCTCTCTCTCTCTCTCTCTCTCTCTCTCTCTCTCTCGCCGTAAGTAGCGCCATACGTATTTTTTTTCGCTCCTCTTGAAACTTATTTAAACAGCATTTTTTTACTTTGCGGAGTGGAATTTTTTGCAGGGAATCGTCCTACTTGGAGTCCGAGAGTGTTGGCCTCATTCATTTGCATTTTTGCAATTGCATATTGGACTCTGGACGGTTTCTTACTGTGAAAGTGCAGTCTCTCAACATCAACCTGCTCTTATCTCTGACATTGCTGTGGACTCTGCTGCTGCCTGAGAAAGTTGCTGTGGGCCTGCTTGTGTTATTGAGTGTTGTTTTGAGTGCATTATATTGTGCACAATTGCATTGCAATTGGTTTTATTTTTAATTGCAACATAACCTCATTCTTTTTTGGCGCAATTACATACTGCAAGAGGGATCATATTTTTTTAATGCTGATAGCGCCATCTCTTGGATAACGTATACACTAACTTCACTGTTCTTTTGATAAAATTCTCAGTCTCTCAACATCAACCTGCTCTTATCTCTGATACTGCTGTGGACTCTGCTGCTGCCTGAGAAAGTTGCTGTGGGCCTGCTTGTGTTGTTGAGTGTTGTTTTAAGTGCATTATATTGTGCACAATTGCATTGCAATTAGTTTTATTTTTAACTGTAACATAACCTCATTCTTTTTTGGCGCAATTACATACTGCAAGAGGGATCATATTTTTTAACGCTGATGGCGCCATCTCTTGGATAACGTATACACTAACTTCACTGTTCTTTTGATAGAATCTAGTGGTAACAACGTGGACTTTGCTGCATGTTTGATTTAATTGCTGTATATTACAATAGTGCAGTATATTGTATGCAGTTGTACTGCAACTGGTTTTAACTATTGTCTACAACATAACCTCAATCTTTTTGGTGCAATCATCTACCACAAGAGGATTCTTATTTGCTTAGTGCTGGCGGCTCCATCCCTTGGATGACCTGTATATTGGCATCTTTGCCCGTCTATGTGATACCTGATGGTAATTTCTCCAGTTAAGGCGCTTTTCCACTATTATCTTCTGCTCTCTCTAATCACAGTCAAACGAATCTTGCTCTGTACAAATTAAGCCACTTTTCCAATTACAATAACTGAAACTTGGAAGCAACTCAGAGTGCATTTGTTAAGCTGCTTTTCCACTTCCAACAACTGAAACTTAGAAACAACTCAGAGTGCATTTATTAAGCTGCTTTTCCACTTACAGCAACTGAAACTTAGAAGCAACTCAGAGTGCATTTATTAAGCTGCTTATTTACTTTTAAATATACAACTGGCACCAAATTTAAAATAAAAATTTAAGATTCGTTTAATTAAGCTATTTCTATCTTGGAGGTCACTATGTCCAATCAGTGTGGTCTCTGTTTTAAAAACTTTAGTGCTGCATCTAAGCCTCAGCTTTGTGGTCGCTGTGGTAAGACCTATCACAGCTCTTGTACCAAATTGCTCTTAGTCAGAGATAATAATGACCAACAAGTAAAGGTATGTAACTTTTGCATAGCAGCTGCAAATCCTGATTGCAGTCGATCACGTTCTAGTTCTGTGGGTTCTATGAGTGATGTCTCAGCTTCTCTGTCTCTGTCGCGTACTCCAACTCCGACACTACCAGCGCTACAAACAAATGAACTTTTGTCTTCTATATTGAAGAAGATGGAGAAATTAGATAAGCTGGATGATATGGATACCAAGATCAGCAATATCGGCACTCAACTATTGACACTGGATGGGAGATTTACAAGTTTGGAGACGCGAGTGGATGGTATTGCTGTGGCATGTGAGGAACGTTGTGGAGCAGCTGAGGCAAGGCTTGACAAGGTTTGTCAGGATTATCGGGAGCTTAAGGCGAAGCTAGAGGAATCTCTCTCTGTTGTGCCTGATCGGGCATTATCTGACCCTATGGCTGCTAAACTACAGGAATTGGACAAGCTCAATAAATCTTTACGGCAACAGTGTGATGTTTTGGCGGCTGGCCAGCAGCGTCTTGAGCGTGCATCAGACTTGGTGTTTGAAGGCCTGGTTCCTAATGAATTTAACGATCTGAAGAACGGTGTCTTTGCTGTATTGGCTTCTCTTAATTCTGGTTTTGCTCTCAGTGACATTGTTTCGGTTCGACCTTTGTCGCGACCTGCTACAGCTCGTAGTACTGATGATAGTACTGCTCCTTCTGCAACAACATCTCAAGGTGGTCCTCCGCTGCTTACGACGCCATTGCTCGTCACTATGAAGAGTGCCTCGTTGGCGCGATCTGTCATCGGAGCAAAGATCAGGATGGGTAGCCTTCATACCTCAAAGATCAGGAGTGACCTTTTGCAGGGAACTTTATCAGTGGAAACACTTACTCCTTCCTTGATCAACATCAATGAATATCTACCACACTCATTGCACCAACTGAAGTTGAGAGTGCTCAGGAAGGCCAAAGATAAGAGGTACAACTTCCTTACATTTGTGCGTGATGGTAAGATCTTCGTCAGAAGGAAGAAGGAGGATGCAGCCATTCGTGTTGCATCGGATGACGACTTGGATGCTTTTTTAGCAAAGCTCTCATTGATATCAACCAACGACGATGTAGCCACTTAACATCTAGGACTGGGATAAGCTCATTCTCTCTTCCTTCTCACTCTAACACACTTCTTCCTTCTAACAATTCTAACAATACTATTTCATCTGTCATTCATGATCATTTCACTACTAAGGATGGTCTCAGAGTTTGTCATTTCAATGCCAACTCTATTAGAGCGCACATTGAGATAATTAGACTCTTTTTGGCTTCTCGCCCACGTAATAGCTGTTACTGAGACCAAACTGGGCCAGATAGTTTGTGATTCTTTGATTGCTCTTGATGGGTATGTGCTTTATAGACAGGATCGTAACACCAGGGGAGGTGGTGTTGCTTTATTTGTACACTGCTCTCTCACTTCTGTGCGTCTCTGTTCATCCTCTGGAAGCTGGAGTGGTAAGCCTGGTTTACCTGAGTATCTCTTCTGTGAGGTCAACTCATCTGACTTGGCTTCACCCATTTTCGTTGGTGTTGTTTATAGACCACCTCACGCTCCATTTTTGGCCAACACAGACTTTATTCCTGATTTGACCACTCATATGCACAATTATAGTACTAAGGTAGTTTTAGGAGATTTCAACACTAATTTGTGTTCTGAATCTGATGATTCTGTGTTCCTGAAGAGCCTTATTAAGGAAAATGCACTTTGTTCAGTGCCTTATGGACCTACGCATCATACTTATTCCTCTGATACGTGGCTCGACTTGTGCCTTGTCGATGCCAATGACTTACTGCTTGACTATTGGAAGACTGATGTACCATTTATTGACGGACATGATTTTATTGCTGCGACTGTGAAGTCGTCTCTCTCTAGGCCTACACTTAATGATTTTACTTATCATGATTATAAAGCGGTTGATGAGGCTGCTCTTCTTGATTATTTTCGATCGCTGAATTGTGCTGTGTGTAACGGTGACTCTTCTCTTTTGGCTCGCCTTGAATGTCTTTACACTCATCTTAATGAAGCTATCTCACGGTTTGTGCCTGTTAGGCGTGTTCGACAGAGCAAGAGTCATCGTCCGTGGTTTACCTCTGAGCATCACCGCTTAATCTCTGAGAGAGATAGGCATTACAGACGCTTCAAACGTACTAGGCTGCGTGCTGATCTTATATGTTATAGAGATGCTCGAGATCGGGCCCATTCATGCATTGAATCAGCTAAATTACTGTATTACCACGACAGACTATCTAAGATTACTGACGCAAGACAGATCTGGAAAGAACTCAAGAACCTGGGCGTATGTTCCAGCAGTAGTGACTCTCGACATTCTTTTTCAATTAATGATTTGAATCGGTATTTTGGTGGTGTTGCGTTTGATCCTCTGGTCCCCTCCATTTCTGATTACATGAATACACTTGCTCTAGATGAACCACTGAAACCCATGTTTAAGTTTAATCCAGTTACTTTGGAGGAGGTATGGATGGCTGTTTGTCATTCAACTTCACAGGCCAGAGGGTTTGATGCTGTTCCTCAATCTTTTGTCCGTGCGGCATTTCCGGTCAATGGGCCTTTGTTATGTCGCATTTATAACGATTCATTGCGTGAATCCTTATTTCCTTCATGCTGGAAGATCTCACTGGTCACTACAATAAACAAAATCTCCTCTCCTCAAGCTTTTGGTGACATTAGGCCAATTTCTTTATTATCTTTTATGTCCAAGGTTCTTGAACGTCTAGTCCATGATCAACTCTACAATTACCTGACTATACGACAGCTACTGGACCCTTATCAGACTGGATTTCGAACTGGACATAGTACTCAGACCGCACTACTGAAACTAACTGAGGACATTAGACGCAATATGGACAGACGCTATGTGACGTTGCTGTTGCTATTTGATTTCAGCAAGGCATTTGATACGGTATGCCATGTCTCTCTGCTCAGAAAAATGTCTTCTCTTGACATCTCGCATTCAGTTGTGCGGTGGTTTGCGTCTTATCTCTCTGAGAGACAGCAGGCTGTTATTGATGCAGATGGTAATGCATCTGACTATGTAACATTAAATACTGGTGTTCCCCAGGGCTCTGTCCTTGGTCCACTGTTGTTTTCTATATACATCCATGATGTGGCTGCTGACTTCCATGCCGATGTGCAGCATCTTATCTATGCTGATGATCTTCAGGTGTACATTCACTTCCCAATTGCTAAGTTGGCTTCTGTTACTGCTCTCATGAGTGATCAAGCTGTCAGTATTGTTAACTGGGCGACAAAAAATCATCTGAAATTAAATGTGAGCAAAACAAAGGCTATTATTATTGGATCTTATTTCTATGTCAATATGCTGCCCTCATTACACATCACTGGTGTTCCAATAAACGGTGATCTTATTAAGTTTGAATCTTCTGTTCGTAGTCTTGGTGTATGGCTTGATAGTAAGTTGAACTGGAAGGACCAAATTGCGCATGTGTGTAACAGGAGTCACTCATTGCTCTATAGATTAAATTTCTTTCGAAAAAGTACCACCATTGCACTACGTAAGCATCTTATCCGTTCTTTGCTGTTTCCTTTACTTGATTACTGTTGTTTGGTCTATATTGACCTTTCTGCTGAACTCGATCTGAGGCTTCAAAGGGTTGTAAACTCTGGTATTCGTTACATCTATGGTGTTAGTAGGCGCGAGCACATCTCTGTTTATGGGTCCTCTCTAGGCTGGTTATCCACTTTGGGTAGAAGAAACTACTTCGCTACTACCTTCTTATACAAAATGTTTTTGTCATGCTCACCTTCATATCTTTATTCTAGATATTTGTGGAGCCGGCCTGTGAGGACACTGAGGGGTGATGTGAGACCGTTAACCATTCCTTTTTCATCTACCGAGTATCACCAAAGATCGTTCCTGGTTGTGTCATCGCAACTATGGAACGGTTTACCATCATCATTAAGAGGTTCTTCATCGTTGGCATTATTCAAGGCATCAACATATTCGCACTACCTTTCCCTTGAGAATGAGCCTCTGCTCCGAGCTAGGCTTTAATTATTTTAATTACTGTATCATTATTTTAATTATATTTTTACTTAGTATCTCATTTTATATATATATACTTACGAATTTGTATTATTTTTGTTGTACAACATAATGTACAGTTAATAAATTTAAATATCTATCTCTCTCTCTCTCTCTCTCTCTCTATATATATATATATATATATATATATATATATATATATATATATATATATATATATATATATAAAATGAAATAATTGTGAAATTTATATTTTCCTAAAAATATTAGCTAATCTTAATAAATATCCAGAATAAATTTGATGATTTTGATTGATAAAATATTCTGCTATCGGTTCACGTATTCGGATTTTATATTCTATAATTTTATTAACGTAACATTTGTAATATTCCGTTACTTTATCCCAATTATTGTATTCAAGTTTTTTGTCATTCTCGCCAATGTATGAATCCATAATATTATTTTATCGAGAAATTTCTGTATCATCTGAAATATTATCATTTAGGCTTTCTAAATAATATTCGTATTCTTCTTCATAATTTAAATGGTCTTCAATTTGGTTATTCAAATTTTTTATTATTTGTTGATCAATGACATTATCTACTCCAACATGATTGCCTTCAATTGGATTCCATTCTATCATTTTTGTTTATATTATTTATGTGTATATTTAAATTTTATTAATAATTTTTATATTAATATTATGATAATTTTAATATTTTACAATTTTATTATTAGTAAATAATTAGTATAAATGTTACCCGTAAAAAATAAAAATTAATTTATTATATAATTTGTTGAAAATAATTAATGTAGAAATATAAAATTTAATATTGATAAATTTTCAAAATTTTATGTTACATTGTAATAAAATTATTTTTATAATATTTCTTTCCACATTATATTAGGTATAGTATCATTATTTTCTGATTCATTTTGAATATATATTTTATTTGCATTTTTACAGCGCGAAAGAGCAACGTATAGCTGACTGTGAGAAAATCCCCAGCGGAAAAAATAAACGAGAGTAATTGAAAATTTCTGAAAGAAACTGAAATGAACGGAAAGTTCTTGTGAAAATTGGGACGAAACAAATAGTACATTTTAAACTGTTTCAGGAATTATCGGAAATTTTCAGTATGTTTCATTTTCTTTCATTTTCTAACTGACGAAAAAAGAAATCAGTAATATTATGAAATTTTTAGTTTATTTTAGTTTGTATTAATCTGTTTTGATTTCTCTCAAATTGTTTCAATTTCTTTTACTTTTTTTCATTTAGTTTCTGTTTATTTCATTTTCTTTCATTTGTTTTCAGATTATTTCTGTTTGTTTCAGTTTCTTTCGGTTTCTATCGTTTTTTGTTCAGAAAGAAATGAGAGAAAATGAAACAAACTGAAATACTCTGAGTGTTTTGTCCAAATACTTAAATAAAACATTTTAACTCATTCTAAAAGTTATTGCAAGAATCTGAAAAAAAACGAGACAAACTGAAACAAACTGAAAAAAATTGAGACGTTTTGAAAATTTTTAGAAGAATTGGGACATTTTTTTCCGCTAGGGATAAAGTTTTTTTAATATATATATACCCACATTTTCAAAATTTTGTCCATTAGATTTATTTATAATTATCGTAAACGCTAAAACAATAGGAAATTGTTTTCTATATAAAATAAACGGTAATGACGATGATTTGTTAGTATTTAATGTTATTCTTGATATAAAAACTTTATTTCCTCTATTTTCTCCTGTAATAATTTCAGCTTCTATGTTATATTTAAATAATCTAGTTATTTTTAATCGTGTTCCATTACATAATCCATCTTTAATACTTAAATTTCGAATTAGCATTATTATTGCATTTACTTTTAAATTCAGTCCATCCCTCGTTAAAATGTTCATTAAGGTTCGAAAAGATCCGGATGTAAATTAACCTTTCTTTCCGATTTTTGGTACCGGTCCATAATGAACCTTTTTGAACCCTTATGAAGAAAATTGTTATTGTTGTTGTTGATACCTTCAGAACTTTTCTAATCCATAAAGTTTCATTGAGGAATAGAATACAGAATTTCATTGTATTAATGACTAATTAAGATCGCTTCATATTTCAACTGAACTGTCAAGTTTTCAGGAGCAACCTTCCAGATTGTATTGTAAAAAACTTTTTAAAAATATGGTAAATCTTTCATCAGTTTACAAATATTTAATGAATTAGAGGTAAATAAATGATTATGAATCTATGAAATTTTTTATGTTTCCTGGGTAAGACCAATTGGTACATTGATTAAAAAATTTATGAAACTTTACGAACTAAAGTAAATCAAGATGAATTATTACGATCTTGTAAGGAGTTTGATGACTTATGAAGATCCTTGATGAAATATTGGGAAAATTATTTAAGATTTTCAGTATAAGAACGATTTTTAACTTGTAAAAAATATACGTATCATTAAATTTTTTAAACTCTTGAAATATTTTAACATACCTTTAGATTGTTCGATAGTGGAAATAGCACCAACAATTAATATGATAAAGCTATAAATTCATTTTGAAATTAAATATAATAAATCATAGAGATTTTATAAAATTGGGAAATTTTTTAGTTCATCTCAATTAATTTAAATTATACTGTGATATAATCTACTTTATTTAATCATTTTTAAATTAAAAAATTTCCTAATGTCAAAAGATATCTTAGAAACTAGGAAATTTTTGAACTTGAAATACGAGCAAATTACTTGCAATATAGCAATGATTCATCATTGATTTCAATGTAATTTTTTTACGGGGTAGATTCATTTTTAAGTTCTCGGTATATTTATAAAGAACTTGAATGATTTCACTAGATCGTATTTACTATTTACAGTTCATAACAGAATAACCCCGTTAGTAATGGTTCAAAAAATTAAAAAGAAGTACAACAAATGGAATTTCATAATATATTAATTTTTTCATCGAATTCTTAATAAAAACTAACATTTTTAGTTAGTAGAAATAATGAGCTGCACTCTTGAAAAATACTAATGTATATTATTAAAATTATCATTATTCCGAGTTTCAACGGGACATTTTCTAATATTGAGACTAGAGATAGCGTATGCGTTTCCCAACTATTTCAGAACATTACCCTGGTAGAATTTGAAACATTTGAAATGGACTCGAAACTAGGAAATAGGAATTAAAAATGGGCAAAAATGTTTATATTTTAAATATCTGAAAACTATCAAAGAATTAACCAATTCTTATGTCAAAAAAATATTGTGACGATTACTCTGTCGGGATATGAAAAGATCGTGATTAACGTATATTTCTAACCTATAAAAAGTGATAATTTGTTTATTTGAGTCGAAAATTTGTACTTTGACATATTAAGGGGATGTAAAACGGACACTACACCTGTACTCATGAATTCGGCCTATCTTTTCATTATATTGCAAAACTTAAGGAAAAGAAATGCTTTAGTTTGTAGTATTTACCATGAAGATTGTTCAGTTAAATTTTCAAATAAATCCATTCATTAATTTTTCAGAATTTTGGGTTCCAATATTATATATTAAAATTTTTAGATTTTGTACAAGAAATCTAAAAATCTGAGAAACTAATGAATAAATTTATTTCAAAATTTAACTAAATAATCTTCATGGTACGACAAGCTAAAGCATTTATTTTCTTAAAATTTTGCAATAAAATAAATAGATAGTAAATATTTCTAAGTACAAGTGTATTATCCATTTTACATCTCCTTAAAAATAAGTTTTATAAATGTTTTTTTTTTATTTAAACAAATTTTAAAAAGTAATAATTAAGTATTACGTAGTATTAGAATTAAATAAAACGAGTACTAAATAAGTTCATAAGTATCGTTAAAATATCTAAAGATGACATGCAAACATTGTTTCTTAAACTATTTCATTAAATATTCACTTTACAACTGCTTCAAATATACGGAGATAGTTTTTTCTCAACAAATGTGATACGCACCGCACTATGAAAAGTGATGCCTTTGCTTCATAAACACGGAAACCATACATGTGTACTGCTTTCTTCGTACGGCAAGCATGTGATTACCGAAAGACTTTCTTCACGTCTAAACACAATTCGGTATTTATTGTGCTTGTTTAAAAAATATCGTATATGCATGTCTCTTTGCGCCTTTTTTGTTGTTACTTGTCTCTTCACCGTATTTAGAGGTTATAATAGAGTACAAGAGATTAATATTATTTCGCAGATTATTTTAATATTGTCTCAAACTTATTTTATTTCTAGCCAAGTTTAATGGTGAATTAATACCTTTTAACTATCTAAGAATTTGCAATCCAGTAAATGCCGGTAAAGTGGGAAAAAAAGCGTTACATCGATAGCTAAGAACTGGGAATTAAAACAAGCTTGTTTCTAGCATATGCGCAGTTTAAATGACTAAGAAATAGCTTGGAAATGGAATCAGATTCTACCAGGGTAATGATGGTTCATAAAAGTTCAAAAGAAAGCACAACAATTTACATAGTATGAAATATTAATTATTTAATCACATTTTTAATTATATTCCACATTTTATAAATCCTACTTATTAAACTATTAAAAAAATAACTCTTCAAAAAATTAGAAATTCATGAAGGATTTGAAGGAGTCGTGTTCATATTTATTGATATAATCCTACACTGGTACACATAAAATCGGAACGGTCTGAAAAAAATATAAATTATAATTACTTTTCTAATAAAGGTATATTATTTAGATAATTTTTTTTTAATCCGATTACATTACTTTTATTTTTAATATTACGGAAAAAACAGAATGGATCACCCAAATTCACAATTTTATAAATTACAATTGAATCGCTTCCAATAATGGTTGTATATAATAGATTTTTCTCAATTGTATGATTAAAGGCTCATAATTAAAATTCTATTGTTGGAACGATCGGAAAGCTTCAAACTTTTCTCAATTTTCATTCCAAAACAGTTTACAAGTGTCCTTTATCGATCAGAAAAAAATCTGTTCTGATTCTTTCAGAACTTTTCCGGGCATTTTAACTAGGGATGTAGAGGCAATTCTTCTCTTATATTATTCAACATTTCTATTGGATAATTTAAATAAATATTATCATCTGTTTGATCTACACCTTTATACGTTGCATAATCAATACTATATAAATTTAATAAATAAATATTAACAATAATTAATCATAAAAAATATATAAATTTAAACTTAATAAATAAACATTAAAATTGTTTCTAAAGGTTTAGAAGATAAGGTGGTGTAGAAACCCAAATCCTCAACGCTATATGCCTATTCTTATTTTGATATGATAAAATGTCTAGAATCATTAAAAATTATATTTCTATTTTTAAAAAATGGCTTGTTCATAGTGTTGAGGAATCCCAATAAAATAAATTTTAATCTACATTTATTAATTTTAATTAGCAAAAACAATATAAAAGAGGGTAGTCATATAACGGACAAGGCTCTTACTTTCCATACTAGAGGGCATGGATTCAAATCCCAGCCAAATACCTCTGACTTTTTCCAATATAAAAAAATTTCAATATTTTTATTCATATACAATACATATAATAAAATATATTAAGAATATATAACATGAAATATCAATCACGACTCTTGAAAAATTAAACCTCGTTGATTATCGGTTGATTGCTAGTCACAGAAGTGATTGATCATCCATCGGTAGTTACAGTTTTCGGTATAGTGCGTCTAGCCTGAGATTATTAAACTTTCATTGAATCGGATTTCCTTTATATCTTATATATTATATTAAAGTGAAACCACTTTTTTCCGTTTCTCCGGTTCTCCAGTTCTCCGGTTCTCCGCATTTTTTAAATGTGTCTAATCTTTTCATAATAAAAGTAGAAATTTTTTATTGGGTCCTATATAATTAGTACTCATTAGTCGAAAGCTTTTTTTCGGCCATATTTTTTTGGGTCTCATATTATTTTGGACCCTATATTTTTATTCAATGCTCATTGTTTTGGGCCCAATTTTTTTTTGATGTCTATATTATTTGGGTTGTATATGTTTTCGGGCCCTTTATTTTTCTGGGTCTTATTTTTTGGACCTATTATTTTTTTTAGGCCCAATTTTTTTTCGATTCTTATATTTTCATGGGCCTTATATTATACGGGCCCTACATTTTTTCGAGTCCTATTTTCTTTGGGCCTCATATTTTTTTGACTTTTTATTTTTTGGGCCTTATATTTTTTTAATATTTATATTTTCTTGGACTTTATATTTTTTTAAGCTCTATATTTTTCTGGGCCTTATATTTTTCGGGCCTTTTACTCATGTAGACCCAACGTTTTTTTGATTTTCATATTTTCGTAGGCTCTATTTTTGTCTGGGTCTTATTTTTTGGGTCCTATATTTTTTTGGACCAGAAATTTTTTGAGGTCCTTTATTTTTTTGAGCTCTATGTTTTTCGGGCCCTACATTTCTCTGAGTCCTATTTTCTTCGGGCCTAATATTTTTTTGACATCTTATTTTTTGGGCTTAATATTATTTTAATATTTATATTTTCTTGGACTCTATATTTTCGAAAAAATGTCTATATCCTTATCTAAGGGGCCTATTTGACAAGAGAAAAAACAGGTTCATTTTTTTTCATTAAAAAATCATGTCCTGCAGATTCAGCCGAATCCGCTTCCCGGAGGTGGGGAACTCTCCTTGTTAGTATTTTCTAATTTTTCTTTATATTTATTCAATTGCACTTTTTAAATTTTAATACAAGCTTCTTTCTTACGTAAAGCCTCATTTGTACGCATTTGTCCCAATTCATCAGTACTCTTTTCTTTCTTGAATTTAATTTCGTTATTCTTGTATTTTCTTACTTTTTTATATTTATTTAATTGTTTTATTTTCATTTAAATATAAGCTTCTTTTTTCGTGAAGCCTCATTTGCACGTATTTGTTCCAATTTATCAGTATTTTTTTTCAATTTCATTTTTATTATCTTATTATTATTTAATATTTTTCATATTTATATGGTCGATCTTCTTTTGTTTTCATATAATTTTCTTTTACGTAAACACTATGAATACGCCTTAGTTCTAATTTATTATTAATTTTTTTCTGCATTTTCATAATCATGTCTTTTTATAAATTATCTTTATATTCATTCGATAGTACTGTAACCATTTTCATATTAAATCCTATTATACATAAAGCTCCTTTGTTGTCTATTTCTTTTAATTCTTTTTTTTCTTCATTTAGTCTTAATTTTAATATCGTTATAATTTATGTGGAAATCATCGAAATCCATTAATTCATCATTTCGTTTTAAAAAAATTGTATCTGATATGTCCCTGTTAATTTCCATCTGAATTATTTCAGGATTTGAATTCTTCTAATCACAACACATTTCCATGATATTTTTTTGTTATGCTAATAAATGCATCTGTCAATTTTTTTTCAAGAAGTTCAATCTCGGCAATCACGGTGCTTCGGAATGAATTTAAATAAAAATTCAATGTCACTTCAAAATTCTTTTTGAGAATGATTTGCGAACATTTAGGCATCATTTTTAAAATCGGTTTACATAGCCAATTTGCAGAAAAATAGAATTAAAAAAAATAATTCAAAACCAAACAATTTTATTTTATTCATAAAAAAAATTCTCAAAAGTGTTTGGAACGTAGGTATAATAGTAAAAATATAACTAAATTGAAGAATATTGAATATTATGGAGCTATTGGGCTCAAATGCGGCTTTCTCTTCATTTTTTAATGAAGTTATTAGTTTTTGTAAAAAATCATTTCTTTGATTAGAAAAGGACAGAGATACGTGACCTCCTCTTAAGTCCTGTTATACATAAAGCTACTTTGTCGTCTATTTCTTTTAACTCTTTTTTTTCTTCATTTAATGTAATCTCATTAGTCCTAATTTTAATATCGTTATAATTTATGTGGATATCATCAAAATCCATTAATTCATCATTTCGTGTAAAAAAAATTGTATCTGATATATCATCGTCAATTTCCATCTGGATCATTTCAAGATTTGAATTCTTCTAATCACGACACATTTCCATGATTTTTGTTATGCTAATAAATGCCTTTGTCAGTTTTTTTCAAGAAGTTCAATCTTGGCAATCACGGTGCTTCGGAGTGAATTTAAATACAAATTTAATGTCACTTCAAAATTATTTTTGAGAATGATTTGCGAACATTTCGGCATCATTTTTAAAATCGGTTTACATGGCCGATTTGGAGAAAAATAGATAGGAATAAAAAAAATAATTCAAAACTGAACAATTTTATTTTATTTATAAAAAAATGCTCAAAGGTTTTGGGAACGTAGATATAATAGTGAAAATATAACAAAATTGAAGAATATTGGCCTTATATTACGGAGTTACTGGGCTCAAATATTAAAAATGTTGTCGAAAAATAATTCTATATCTAACGTATGAATACATAGTATTCAAAGAATGTAAATAATTACATCGATGACATCATCTAATACATTCTTTAATTTGTTGAAGCTCATATCATGTCAGATTTTAAGTAATTTAGTCATAATTTAAAACTTGCTTAACTAACAATAAGAGGTCCTCATCTCTAATAAACAGATTTGGCTGATACTTCAGGTTATGATTCTTTAATAAAAAAAATGAGCCCAGGTTCTTTCTTTTCGTCTAATGAACCCAGAGGCTAAGATAAAGCCATTTTTCGAAAACATAGTAAGAAGAAGCGCTTATAAAACCTTGATTCACCGAAGAACTGAAACTCACACATCACAAGATAAAAAAAAGGGAGTATAAATTTAATATTTTGATTTAAACTTTGTTGCATCAGAAAGTCTTGCTTAATTCAAAAGTTATAGCTAGCACAGCATGGAAAATTTCACTAAAATATTGCGAAATCTTCCACTGGAATATCTTATTGGAACCTTCCATGCAGATTCTAGGAAGTCTTCACAGAATATTTCGAAATATTCCACTGAAATCTACCACTGAAAGCTTCCAGGAATATTTATGGAATATTTCAAAGGAATGTTCAAAAACTTTTTTAAATTATTCCATGAAATATTTACGGAAGATTTCTGGAATATTTCATGAAATATTACATTTAATGTTTATCAAATATTCCAGTGGAATATTTCATGGGAGATTCCAGGAACGTTCCATAAACATTTTGATAAAAGATTCCGAAAAAACTTCTAAATTGTAAAGCGAAATATCACACAAATCTTCTAGAAATATTCCACGAAATATTTCACAGAAGGATTTAAGTAATCATACTGTGGAATATTTCATGAAAGATTTTAGGAAGATTTCACAAATATTTCGCTAGAAGATTTCGAAAAACTTTAAAATTGTAAAGCGAAATATCACACAAATCTTCTAGAAATATTCCACAAAATATTTTACAGTAAGATTTAAGTAATCTTTTGGTGCAATATTCGATAAAAGATTTCAGAAAGATTCTATAAACATTTCGCTGAAAGAACCCGAAAAACTTAAAACTCGACAGCGGACAATTAACTAAATCATCCAAGAATATTTCACGGAATATTTTACAGAAAGATTTAAGTAATCTTCCAGTGAAATATTTCATGAAAGATTTTAGGAAGATTCCATGAATATTTCGCTGGAAGATTCCGAAAAACTTCAAAATCGTACAGCGGAATATTACATAAATCTTCCTGTATTATTTCACGAATTATTTTATAGAAAGATTTAAGTAATCTTACAGTGGAATATTGTATGAAAGATTCTAGAAGGATTCCATGAAGTTACGGGAGATTTTCAGTGACGCGATAGGGGGATGTTCGTTAAATGGGAGTTTAATCCCAAAGTGGTTGGACAATACCTAACTCACTATATAAGCGAAAGGGTCGGCGCTTTGTTGCGTACAGTCGAAGCGATTATGTAAATGCGATTTTATTACTTAAGAGGCGGTCGGAACCAAATCGGTGACTTAGTTCGGTGTTTGTAATAAATGCTTATAATAATTTATTCATTTATTAATATGGTAAAAATATAGTCATTTCCTCTAGTCATGTATATAAAGAATAATTTAAAATAGTTAAAGCCACAAAAATATACAAAATATTGTTATAAAGCGAAAAATGGCACCTAACAATCGACACGACAGTTTTTTGCATGCGGTATATGTCAAGTCAGTTTGATATTTGTAATAAATGCTTATAATAATTTATTTACTTATTCATATGGTAAAAATATAGTCATCTCCTCTAGTCATGTATATAAAGAATAATTTGAAATATTAATAAAAGCCATAAAAATATACAAAATATTATCGTAAAGCGAAAAATGCTGACTTGATATATACCGCAAGTCACCGATTTGGTTCCGACCGCCTCTTAATGTCAATGTTTGTGTATGCGTATATGTATTGATATATGAGTATAATGTGTTATTATATAATATATATACTATCCCCTCTCAGCATTTCTAAACCTTTCATTAAACATTCAGAAATATTTCATGGTAGATCTGAAACCCTTAATCTTTCATCGAAACCTTCCAAAAATCTTCTAGGAACAATTCATGAAAGATGTGAGATTACCCAAACCTTCCATTGAAGTATTCTTGATATCTTTCAAGAATATTTCATCGAATATTCCAATGTAAAAAGAATCAAGGACATACGAATATTAGAGGAATATTCCATGGGAGATTTCTCAAATATTCCTAATCTTCCGTGCCAATATTCTACGAATCTTCCATGAATATTCCACGGAATATTTTACGATGGGTTTCTAAAATTTTCCAGAAATATTTTATGGAATATTTCATGAAAGTTTTCTCAAATCTTCTATGCATATTTCATGAAAGGTTTATAAAATGTTTCAAATTTTCCGTTTCAATATTCCAAAAATCTTCTATGAATGTTCCAACGAAATATTTTATAAAATATTTCTGCAAGATTCCCGAAATGTTTCGATGGAAGATTTGAGATGACCCGAATCTTCCAATGAAATATTTTTGGAGTTTTTGAACAATATTTCATAGAATATTCCAATATAAGAAGAATCAACGAATATTACAGGCATATTCCATGGAAGATTCCTAAAATATTTAAAATCTTCCGTACCATTATTCCAGGAAGCTTCGATGAATATTCCATGCTGTGTACGAGGTGATTAAAATATGCTAATTTGATAGTGTGAAAATTCATTATGTGTTACATGCTAAAAATATTAAGAAGATATGTAGTAATATTTCATTCAGCATAACTTCCGAACCACAAAAACTTTTCTAACACAATAAGGTTTAAAGTAAAGTGTTCAACTTGTACTTTTTTATCTTTCATGCACTTTTTTGTAAGAGTTTTAGTTTTTTGGTTATTCAAGTTCTTATTAGCACTTTTTATTATTATATTTTTGAAAGAAACTAATTTATCTTTGTCGCTGGGCTTATTATACAAAAAGAAACAACACAGGTTCATTCTTTTCATCAAAGAAACATAACCTGCATTATTAGCTAAATCGGTTTCCCAGAGGTGTGGAGACTTCTCCTTATTAATTATGCAAATTTCAAATTACTACTTAAAATGTATATTAACAGATATCATCAATGTAAATATTTAAATTCTCTGAATACTATGTATCTATACGTAAATAACTATAGAACTACTTTTCGACATTAATTTCAATAAATAATTGAGCTCAATAACTCCATAACATAAGGCAAATATTCTTTAATTTTATTATATTTTTACTATTACACTGACGTTCCAAACATTTTTGAGCATTTGTTTTATAAAAAGTAAAATGGTTTGGTTTCGAATCTTTTTTTCATTCTTACTTATTTTTCTCCAAATCAACCATGTAAAATGATTTCAAAAGTGATGCCTGAATTATGTAATGGGCCTACAAATCATTCTCAGATGAAATTTCGAAGTTACATTAAATTTGTATTTAAACTTTCTCGGGAGCACCGTGCGATATCTAAATTTAATGGTATTTTATTGAAACATGGCTCATGACAAAAACTTCTTATCATGTCCGATGGATTATCGTAATTAATATTTGTATTATTATAATTATGTAAAATTGGAAACATTCTGATTTGTTGCGTTTCAAAAATTCCTAATAAATGTAATCGCATTTGAGAAATATCATATCTTAAAAAACATGGACATAAATCATAAAGTATTGCAACATCAAAAGTAATTGCAAAAAGGCCGCAATTATAACTATTTGTTTGTGATTGTACTGTTTCGAAAACTGTGCTCAATTTTGATTTGTTTAAAAATAATCTGTTTATATAAATCTTATGCTCATCTTGTAGATATTTAAGATTTAAACTGTCATATATATGAATTATTTTATTATTATAATACATACAAAACCAGTGACCTTTTTCAAAATTTCCAGAAAACAATGTTTCTTCATCAGTCGGTACTAAATTAATATATTGTGGTATTGGAATTGGTAAAGTGGTTTGCATATTAAATGAGAGGCACTGATTTAAAATATTATTAAATCCTAATTTATGAATATCATAACATGTAAGCTATTCTACTATACAATTCTTGTCCTTTAACAATCAATTTATCTTTCTCAGTCAAACCCATTATTAAAAATCAAAAATCTTTTAACAATTTTTATTTCTTTTAAATGAACTTTTTTTAAAAATATTCACAATAGAATTGCTTTTATATTAACTGATTTAATTCAGTGTATTTTTACTTTCAAAAGCTGAAACATATAAGAAATTACGAAAAATGCTTTGAATTCATTGTGTTGGATGTAATATTAATTGTGTGCACAGCACTTCCAAATCCAATCACAAATAAAATAAACTTCATTTATTGAACACTTAATGTTGTTGAACTGAATACTATACAAAAAAGGTTAACTGTGTATACAGTATAAAAATGTAATATCTTGAGGAAGTTTGTGAGCACAGAGCGCCGTCTAGAGAAGGAATGAGATAGGGACCACAAAGTCGAGTCGCAACTTGTAGACTCAACCGATAGACAGAGAGAGACGGGCTGCGCTCGGCATTACTGAGTGGCGCTCCCATGAGCCCTTGCGGCTAATTGTGGGAGCTATCTTCAACACTCCCTCCCTCCAACAATTCCATCTGCTTTCTTGGTTTCTCCAATTTATTCTCTGTATTACCATCTGAAAAATAAAAACTATACTTTTTCAACTTCTGGATGTGTATCTATCCACCTACGTGCATAGTATCCTATATTAGTGAACTTCATCGATAAACTAAATTACTTAGTTTATGATTTGTGTATCATCTGGATAGAACTTTGAACATTCTGTTTTTAGTTTATCTCAGTTTTTTAAAATCCTATTGCGAAGGTATTTGTGTTTCTCTGTAGGCAAAGGTTTAGTCATAATATCAGCTTCATTCTCATCAGACGAAATCCATCTGACAGTAACTTTTCCTTCGATGGAGCACTGCTTGATATAGTCACTATGGGTTGTTGCCATGTGACTCTTGCTTCCAGTGCGTTCTCTGAATTCTAGATTAGCTTTGATGGTTAATACATCGTCATCAAAATTCTTCAGTCTGTGACTGCCATCCATTTGAGTATAGTCACCAGCTGACTTGTTGTCACACCATATGGTTACAGGGTACGAAGTCTTCCCAATGATGTCTCTTGTTGCTTTATCAATGGAAACCAGCTCCTGACAGGCGTCGCTCATAGCTAGATACTCTGCTTGGCATGTAGATAGCGTCACGTACTTCTGTTTGTGACTTCTCCATGAGATTGGGTCATCAAACAGTTTTATAATATATCCTCCTGTGGACGAGGAGTCATACCAGTCTCTGAAACTTGCATCGGTCATGGCTTCTAATGAATTGTTATTTCCGGTTTAGGTGAGCTCTAAATCAGTTGTTCCTCTGAGGTATCGAAGGATCCTTTTGACGTCTTTCCAGTCCTCTTCTGTAGCTTGTGTTTGTCTTCTGAATAGATAATTGACAGCATACGCTATGTCCAGTCTTGTTGTGCCAGCCAAGTACAGTAGGCTCCCTATGGCTTCTCTGAATGGAATTTTCTTTTCGATTCTCCTTTCACCTGAAGTATTTTCGTCAGGTTGTTTGTTTTCTCTGTTTTTGACCTGTCTGGTAATCATAGGTGTAAATTGAGGTTTGCACTCTTTCATGTTAAACCGTTCTAACACCTTTTCAGTGTAATCCTTTTGGTTTAGCTTCAGTGTTTGATTTGAACGATCTCTTGAGATGTTCATTCCTAAGAAAAATCTGGGTTCACCCAAATCTTTCATTCTGAATACAGAACTTAATTTAGTTTTGATCTCTTGCATTTTAATTCGGTTGTTTCCAGCCAAAATTGCGTCGTCTACATATAGTATTATAAAGACCATTTGTCCATCTTTTCTCCAGGTGAAGAGACAAGGTTCGTTGACATCCTTTTCTAGTCCCAGTTTCTGAGCTTCTTCTGAAAATCTTTTGTTCCATCTTTTTGGACTTACTTTCAGTCCATATAGGGACTTGTGTACTTTACATACTTTGGTGCGTTTAGTCACATCATCACATGTAAGTCCATCTGGAATCTTCATGTAGATGTCTTCTTCCAGGGTTCCATGTAGAAACGCCGTTTTGACATCCAGTTATGTAGCTTCCAAGTAATATTTGTTGATGATACATAGGGCTGATCTGATCAAGGACATTCTTGACACTGGAGCGTATGTTTCACTCAGGCTGTATTCTGTCTTGTCTTTGAATCCTCTGACGACTAATCTAGCTTTATAGCTGGTTTTGTCTGTTTCGTCGGTTTTTCTCTTAAACATCCATCTGGAGTCTATCACATTTACTCTGTTTCCTTCTGAAGTTTCGTCTGGTATGTCAACTATTTCCCAGCCTTCATTTTCTTCCATTGCACGCAGTTCTTCTTCCACTGCGCTTTGCCACTTATTTCTTTCTGTTGATGACATAGCCTCCTTGTAGTCCTTTGGATCTTTGTTGACTTCGGCAAGTATAGCATGGTATGATTCACCATCTATTGGCTTGTCCTGTTGCACTTCTCTTGCTCTTACATTGAGCTTCCAGTTGGTTTTGGCTACCCTTTCAGGTCGCTTGGCTTTCTTTTCCACTGGTTCATGTTCGTTTTGTCCATCTGAAGGTCTTTTCTTTGGTCTCCCTCTTTTGGGTTTATCCATGACTTCTGTATTTTTATTTACTGTCTCTGAGTTTGAGCTTACGTCATCTGAGTGTTCTTCTGGTTCTCTGGAGTTAGTTTCTTCATTTTCTTTCGCATCTGAAATTTCAACCTTTTCAAGATCCTGCGGTGTTCGCTTGAACACATCTTTACATAATAATTTTTCATTGAATCTGACATTCCTGGAGTTGATAAATTTCCTTGTTCCAGGATGCCATAAGATGTAGCCTGTTGTAGAGTATCCTACCATAACAGCTTTGACTGCTCTTTCTGAAAATTTTGACTTGGTGTTTGGAATCTTAGCATACGCTATACATCTAAATCTTCTGATTTTATCCTCATGGTGTTTAGAATATGGCAGAATCACGTCAAGTGGAGTTTTGAAGTCAAAGGAATGATGCGGTGACTTATTGTATATATGTACTGCTGCTTCTGAGGCTAGGATCCACATACTGCCAGGTAGACCTGAGTCGATCATCATGGTACGTATTTTGTTTTCAATTGTTTTGTTGAACCTTTCTGCTGTTCCGTTGTGTTGAGGTGTATGTGGTGGTCTAAAATTGTTCTCAATATTTTCTTGTTTCATTACTTCTGAGAATTTACCTCCAGTAAATTCTGTGCCATTGTCTGCTCTTATATAGCATACTTTCGTATCTTCTCTCAATAGGTTTCTCATGGTTCTGAGAAATCTCTCAAGGCAGTTTCCTGTCTCATTCTTGTGTCTGATGGAGTAGACCTTGGCAAATCTGGAGTAGTCATCTATAAATACCACTATAAACTTGTTTTCTCCTGGATGGAATAGTGGCTTTATAGGACCCATAACATCTGTATGTATTAATTCAAGACATCTGGTTGCTCTGTCTCTTGTTTCTGAGAAAGGGAGACTTTCCATTTTTCCCAGTATACAAGATTTAATAGGTCGTCTAATATTTGTGAGTCAGTTATCTTGTATAAGTCTGTAATTTTTCCTTTTAAAAAATCTTCTGAATTTGTTGTCTGTGATTCTTCATTCTCGTGGACTTCATTCTCTTCTTTCTCCCTCCCAATCTCAGCCGGGGCGTCTGTGATTTGGTCTGCGTCGAACATTTCGGACTGAGATTGTTGTATGAAGTCATCGATGGAAACTATCCTTGCTTCGCACACATACTCTTCATGATTTTCTTGAAGTTTGTCCTCATTTTCCGTTACTATTTTCAGAGAGATTAACCAATTTGGTTTTACATATCTCCCTGTAAGATATCTGACTCCTGTATATTTATCAAATATCTCTAGTGTTTTATCGTCTAGGTAAATGCCTAGACCAACATCTGCAAATTTTTTCAGTGAAATTAGATTGTGTGAAACTTCTGAAGCTGCTAACACGTTAGTTAGCTTAAATACATCTGAATTATTTTTATTAGAAATCAGCATAAGATTACCTTCTCCGTCTATGGTAATATCAGCTCTTTTATTCTTATTTGCACTTTTTATGACTCTTTCCGAGCCTTTTTTAAAGTTACTCAGAATTAAGCTTTTCTTTACTATATGTTCTGTCGCTCCTGAATCTGCTAGAAATGTTATTTTTTGGTTATTAGTGTTAGTTTTGTTGTTATTTCCTGTCCTCAAAACTTTAGCAGTTTTCTTTTTCTGTAGCCTTTCTGGAGCGGTGTCATTTATGGTATTTTTGAAAACCTTACTTCTGAATTTATTAGAGTTTTCTTTCCTACTCTTCTTATTGGTGCTATTTCTTTTACCATTTTGTTTATTGTTGTGGTAATTATTCTGTACATATTCTCCTCTGGATGATTTAGCACTCGAACCTGATGTACTGCTTCCCTTTAAAAAAACACTTTGTGCCTCTGTGGTTAGTCACCATGTTGCAGTGGCAACAGAACCATGACCTGTATGCTATTAGTGGACAATCGGCTTGTAGATGTCCTATCCTGTTACACCTGTAACATTTTATTGGGTGAGCAGTCCTCTCTTGAGTTGCGTTGATCTTCACCTCTGAATTTTTGTCATTTTTCTTTTCAGCTTTCAGCTGTAGCAGGTAATTTTCTAATTCTTCGATGGTCATTTCCTTTTGATTAGTCTGCTTTCTTATCAGCGTGGCTAATCTCAACTCTGAATAATATCCTGATACTGCCAGGTAGAAGGCAGATCTCTTTTCTTCTGTGGAGAGCATCTCCACAGGATTGCTGTTCTCATAATCTCTAGTTACTGATTCAAACCTATCAATGAATGTACTTATCTTTTCCTTTGATTTTATTTTTAAATTATATAATTTTGCTCTTACAGACGTTGCTGTAACATTCATTTCTATTCTCTTACTTTCTTTAATTTTATTTAAAATATAAATTGGATCTTTTAAATTTAATATATTTTTATAATAATGCTCGTCTACTCTATTTATAATGATATTCCTTACTAATCTTTTACGTTTTTCAATTTCGTCAGAGTTTAAATTTAATTTATTTAAATTTTCTTGATCTAAGACATCTGATAGATTTGAAGCCATCAACTCTGAATTTAGACAGTCCAGCCAGATATGTAATCCAGTCTTTTATGTTAAATTATATTCTCTCTTAATCGTCAGTTTGTTGCTAGAATTAATCTCAAATTCTTTGTGCATATTTTTCACAGTTTGATTTAAACTTAATAAAGCGTCTGAATTAGTATCATTGTTAAATGAATTAACTTTGGAGGGAGCAGATGTTTTTTTATTTGAGTCGTCTCTGAAATTGTAAGCGGTAGCAGTGAGTTTTTCTGCCTCTTCTCCATTTTCTCGGTGAAACTCTCTTCCTTATAGCACGTGTCTGCTATATAACCTCCTGGGCAGCTTTGGTGTCTTTCGCTATTCGTGTAATTTGACGAAGAGTGTATAACGTGTCCATTTTGATCCTTTCCAATTGATTAGAACAAAAGATGTAATGTCTCTGAAGATGATTGACGCCTGTGGCTCAGTGTTGTTTCTTTCAGCTGTAGATAAATAATTATATAAGTCTCTGAATTCTTAATTTATGTTTTAATGTTTGGATTTTTGTTGATTTTAATTAAAAACAACAGGTCTGAACTCTTTAATATTGAGTTGTAAATATTCTTAATATTCCAGCAAAGATAAATTTAATTACCATTTGCCTCTGCATCTCTTAATATTTCAACAAAGATAAATTTAATGACCATTTGTCTCTGTATCTCTTAAGTTTTGATTGACATTGACATCATTTGTGTCGGAGCCGTTGCCGGCATTTTCAGCATTATTGTTTTTCTCCTTTTAATTTATGTATAATTTCTGAAGAAGGAGAATTAAAAAATTAGCTTGAACAATATTATAATATTCATTAATACGTGCAAAAACCGTACAACAAGTTATTGCTTTGTATTAAATAATATGTTTCAAGTTTGAATTGAGATAAATAGTTTCATTTTCTGAAAAATCAAAATGAATAAACTTTTCGACTTTTGAAAAATTTTAATTCAATTACATTCTGAAAAAAAATTATTTGTGTACAAGCATAACCGTACAACAAGCTATTGCATTGTAACAAACAATATGTCTTAAATTTAAATTGAGAAAAGAAAAAAAAATTTATTTTCTGAATTAAAATTTTTAGAAAATCGGATAAAAATATTCGACGTTTGAAGAATATTTATTCAATTAACTTCTGAAAAGAATTGAAGAATATTTATTCAATTAACTTTTGAAAAGAAAAAAAATTAAAAATTAAAAAAATTGGATAAAAATATTCGACGTTTGAAGAATATTTATTCAATTAACTTCTGAAAAGAAAAAAAAATTAAAAACTAAAAAAAATTTCTTCAATTAACTTCTGAAAAAAATTAATTTATTTGCATAACCGTATAACAAGCTAATGCACTTTAAGTAAATGATTCAAACTTGAATTATGATTTTAATTTTCTTTATTTTTATTCAAAATAAAAATAATAATTAACTTCTACATAAAAAAAAACACTCTTAATTTGCTGAAAAACAATATTCCAGTATATGTGAAACCGTACAACAAGTTAACGCATTACTTTGATGGAATATTTTGTCTGTGTATCTGTAGCACCATATATGTGCGCTCTCTCGGCGTGAGTGTGACGAACGCAATCACACTATTAATGCAAGGGAGGTGATCACTCACACATACGTAACACTATTGAACATACAAAACTGTATGGCACCAACACTATAAATATAGTTATTCTTATATTCATATATATATATATATATATATATATATATATATATATATATATATATGTGTGTGTGTGTAGTCAATACAGGCATACCGAACGCAAATATTTCTGTATTTCTACATTTAAAGAGGTTATTTCACTCAAGAAAAGTTCAAAACTAGCCACTTACACGCAGATATACACACCCTCTGAATTTTGTATCTCTCATGTGAATTGAAAAAGAGTCCTTCAAGACTTATATATATATATATATATATATTATATTTTATATATATATATATATATATATATATATATATATATATATATATGTATATATATTGTGTGTGTGTGTGTATTTAATTATTCAGAAAAGTTTGTTGTAAATAGAACATTGATATTATTATTTTCCCTTATTTGCAATCATTTATAGTTATTCACAGATATTTACAGTATTTACATTTAAAAACTGTTGAAGGTATCAGGACTGAGTTTAAGCCTGAAAAAAAATTCAAATGTAGCCATTTTTTTTTCTAATGATATCAATTAATGAAACTCCTTTTCACGTTAAATATATATTAAATATAAGACTTTGATCCATTAAAAATTTTAAAAAACCTTATCCGATGTTTTAAATTCGTTTGAGTTGTCGAAAACTTGATTTTTGAAAATTTTGGTACTTGCCGTAGACTTTTTTAGCCGATTCTCAACTAATTAACTTCAAAATTACTAGGGATCTTGAGTATATATACCTGCACAAAATAACGGTTCTGGAATTTTCATAAGTTGAAATAAATTTTGAATTAAATTACTTATATAAAATTCACAAAAATATGTATTTTTATCAACTTTTTAATCTAAATTTTTAAATTCTCTTTATTTTTAAAAACTAAAACTGTAATTTTGTGAAGATACATAAACTGAAGACCTCTGGAAATTTTGAGGTCGATTGGTTGAAAGTTGGCTGAGAAAGTTTGTGGTAAGTACCAAAATTTAGAAAATCAAGTTTTCGACTACTCAAAAGAATTTAAAATATCGGTTGAGAGTTTTAAAAATTATTCATGGATCAAAGTTTTATATTCAATAGATATTTATGTTAATAATAATATATATATTTAATAATAATAATTATATATATTTTAATTATATATATATTCAATATATATAAACTCGTGGAATTGAATACTAATAAAATTAAGTTTTAACATAAAGCTAATTATTTAAGTTGAAATTGTATTTTATAAAATAAGACAATAATTTATAAGTTATTAATTATAATAATTATGTAAACTTTTTAATCATAGGATAAAATAATATTAAATTTGTGATTATCATTTTTATAGTCTATATAATATCTCTAAAAAATGGCTTTAACATTATAGATAATAAAAAAGTGAGAATTTATTTATCATAAAAATACACTTGAAAAAATACTGAAATCAATAATGTGTGGTCAAGTTTTAATATGATTTAAAATAATACTGACAAATGATATTGTACTTATATTTTGATGACAATAACGAATCAATAAAAAATTTCTTTGTTAAAAATAAAGTATAAAAAAGCCATATAAAATGTTATTGAAAATATAAAAATATCTTTAACAAAATTTAAAAAAATAATAAAACTTTAATTTAAATAATTAACGTAAAAGTAAGAATAAAAGTAATATTACAGCTATCAACTTGCTAGGCCCGCTCTACAAAAGTTAAATATATCATTAATGTTATAAAATTAGATTATTTGTTCATTGAATACTAAATTGTGAAAATTAATATATATTTTTAATTTCCTTACGAAATTCTAAAAAGTTTTATTATTTTTTTTAATATTGTTGAAGATATTTTCAAATTTTTAATAACATTTTATATGGCTTTTTTATACTTTATTTTTAACAAAGAAATTTTTTTTTGATTCATTATTATCATCAAAATATAGGTACAATATCATTTGTAAGTATTATTTTAAACCATATTAAAATTTGACCACACATTATTGATTTCAGTATTTTTTCAAGTTTATTTTTGTTATAATTAAATTCCCACTTTTTTATTATCCATAATGTTTTTTTAGAGATATTATAATAGATTTATTTTTACAGTTGATTGTATTAAATTATTTTAAATTTTTGATAAAATATTTTGATTTTTGAGATAGAATAAAAGATTTTTTTTAAAGCTAAATTGCTGTAATTTTACCTTTTTAAAGATATTTTTGGGGAGAGATATCACAACTTTTTCAAAGTCAAAAATTCTAATCTCAATAAATTTATTAACTTTACCGATAATCTGATACTTTAATATAATAACCCTAGTTTTATAGCTAATTTTTATGTATTTATAAAATATTTGTTTTCAAAAAAATTTTAATCTTATTTTCTTCAACACTTTCAAATTAATAAACTATTACTTATAAAACTTATTTTGTCACTAAATATCGTATGAAAAACTAATTAATTACTTAAGAGTCGACCGTATAGCGATTTTCGTCTAATCTAAATTTTCGTTATAATTAATGAATTAAATATTTTCATACAAATATAGGGGCTGAGCGCTGTAGAGCAAAAAACGAGCAAAGGATTCTATTCTATGAAAAAATATTAAATTTTCATTATTTTCCGAGTATAGTCCGAAACGGAAAAAATGAAATCAAGTTCAACTGTTTTTTCCGTTTCGGACTATACTCGGAAAATAATGAAAACTTTATATTTTTTCATAGAATAGAATCCTTTGCTCGTTTTTTGCTCTACAGCGCTCAGCCCCTACGTTTGTATATACATATTTAATTTATTAATTATAACGAAAATTTAGATTAGACAAGCCCCGTCAAAAACGTTTAGCTAAAAAAATTAGCTAAAAATATAGCTAAAAATGCAGCTAAAAATACAGCTATATTTAGCTGGAATATAGCTATATTTATCTGGATTTTTTAGGTAAAAATCCAGTTATTTTTTAGGTAAAAATCCAGTTAATATTTTGAGTCTCTTGTAACAGCGGAAAATATAACTGTATTTTCAGCTGTATTTTTAGCTGTATTTTCAACTGTATTTTTAGCTAATTTTTTGAGCTAATCGTTTTTGATGAGGCGAACAATAGCTGATAATATAGCTATATTTTCAGCTATATTTTTAGCTGTATTTTTAGCTTAAATTATTTTATAATTTCACGGAATAATAACTCGTTAGTTATTTTCCTGTAAAAGAAAGTTCCAAAAATGAGGTAAACCTCGTAGTGTCGGCTCTCCGAAGATCGAAGAGCTACATTTTGGCACAAAGTATCTTGCTCTTTTATACCTATGGCCTCAAAATTTCTTAATGGAATCGTAAAATTTAGAGATCCGCCACCTAGCGACGTGAAGTGAACTTACCTGCCTTTAATTATTGATTAATGCTACGTCGCAAGGTGGCGTTTCTCTAAATTTTACGATTCCATCGACAAATTTTAAGGACACAGGTATAAAAGAGCAAGATACTTTGTGCCAAAACGCAGAAGCTCTTCGATCTTCGGAGAGCTGACACTAAGAGGTTCACCTCATTTTTGGAACTTTCTTTTACAGGAAAATAACTAACGAGTTATTATTCCGTGAAATTATAAAATAATTTAAGCTAAAAATACAGCTAAAAATATAACTGAAAATTTAGCTATATTATCAGCTATTGTTATCCTCGTCGAAAACGATTAGCTCAAAAAATGAGCTAAAAATACAGTTAAAAATACAGCTAAAAATACAGCTGAAAATACAGTTATATTTTCCGCTGTTACAAGAGACTCAAAATATTAACTGGATTTTTACCTGAAAAATAACTGGATTTTTACCTAAAAAATCCAGATTAATATAGCTATATTCCAGCTAAATATAGCTGTATTTTTAGCTGTATTTTTAGCTATATTTTTAGTTAATTTTTTTAGCTAAACGTTTTTGACGGGGAGGACAAAGGTATACGGCCGACTCTTAATAATGTTTTAAAATATGCAAATATTACTTTTTCATTTGTTCTTTTTATTTTTAAATACCAAATCGGTATTACCGACTTTTGAATTTCGCCGCTTTCAACTGTTGAATTTTATGTATGGGTCGTTTCACTGCGCACGCGCGAACTGATCATGAACGCCCGTGATTTCGCGGCAACTCGTCAGCTATATAAATAGAACGAGACACCAAATTCTTATACTGATTATTTACGCGATGTCTTTATACATTTAGCATGTTCTGAAGGCATTCGCCTGAATACATGCGTTCATTATTAACAGATACATAACTCGTATTCCCTTTCTTTTTCTTACTCTCTATACTCTCTCTCTCTCTCTCTCTCTCTCTCTCTCTCTCTCTCTCTCTCTCTCTCTCTCTCTCTCTCTCTCTCTCTCTCTCTCTCTCATTTATTAGCAATCGCAGAACTAGTATTCTGTCTCTATATCTCACATCAGACGAAAAACTCTCCGAAGCCAAACTTTCATCGTTCTCTAACATCCGCCAGAAATCTAAAACGACCCGATATAGAAAAGAAATCGACAGACTAACCTGTAATAATAATATAAAAAAATCATGAAAACTTGACTTTTGGCCATGTATTTTTGCTGTCAGATAAAACATTAGATCATTTCATGTATAGGAGCGTAAGGAGCGCTACCGCGCTCATTGATATTATGTAAATTTTATAAGTATGGATTATTTAGAGTGAAATATAATCTAACTTCGAAAATAAATCCAATCTAATAGAATAATTATAATTTCCAATCATTATATTTAATACGAATTTTAGAGTGATATTTGAAAAATTTATTTTTTAAGACACCCGTGTGCGAAACACAGTTTTTTGTATCAGTATTCAGTGTGCGAAGCAGTCTTTTTACACACTGCGGTGCGCGAAAAATTTTAGAACCATTTGTCATTGTTTTTCGCTTAGCGCTGGCTTCATGTATGCAAGCTTTCTTTTATTTTTTTTCTCATACATAAAAAAAACTAACCAAAACATTTTGACATTGTAATAGTATATTTCGAAATATACTATATATATGCTATGTATATTTCTATTTTTAAATCAAACCAAATTTTAATTGAGTTAATAATGCTAAATATCAATTTAGTAATTGCAAGCACACACTTCTTTCTCGTTGTTTTTTTTTGTTTTTATTGGAACATTTCAAAAGATTCGGGAAAGAATCAATTGACGTTAGGTGTATAGTCAATTTTATAATAAATGAAAAAAAATAATGAAATATTTGTACATTAAATAGTTTATCAATAAATAAATTGTATACTTAAATTTATTTGGTTGTTTTAAATTATTTATTTTATTTATTTGATTAGCAATATGTATTTTTTTTGTAAATTTGTTATGTATATTTTTTTGTAACATATATTTTTTTTATAATATATATATATATTTTATATGTATTTTTATTTATAATATATTATTTACTCGTTTATTGTCACCTTCGCTTCGCTCAGGTGACAAACAAAACTCGTAGTTTGTTATGACCGTAAAAATGTCGTTTTCGATTGTCTGTGTTTCGCCCACGGTGTCTTAAAAAATAGTATACGCAACACGTGCGCGATGCGGTTCACACACTCGCCTTTTTGTCGCCCTCGCTTCGCTCGGGCGACAAACTCGGCTCGTGTGTGAATCGCATCCTTCGCGCTTGTTACGTAATATACTATATTTTCCGCATTCTTAATGAATGTTTTGCAAATCAAAAGTAAATTTTCTTTGAAACGTTTACTATTTTATGGAAAATTTTACTTCCATCTAGATAGATCATATGTATGAATTCATAATTATAGACATAATCAGAAAAATTTATCCATATTTCATATATTTTCCCATCTATATAATTGACTATTAAAAACAATTTAACATTAAGAAGATTACTTTTTAAGATAGTATTTTATAAAACGTATGTTAAAAAGATACTAAAGAATATTTTTATATTATGTTATGATAATTTTTCAAATGAGGTCATTAGATATATTCTAAAAATTAATATATTTCTCTTAATAAAAATATTATTGTTTTAGTGAACTAATTATTAATACATTCAATTCTTAACAATTTTTACGTAAATGACAATTTATATAAATACGAACACACGTACATATGAATATGTTGTAATTAACATATGAATATGATGTTACATTTCTCTTAATAAAAATATTATTGCTTTAGTGAAATTATTATTAATACATTCGATTCTTAACAATTTTTCGTAAATGACAATTTATATAAATACGAACACACGTACATATGAATATGTTGTTAAGGTTACATTAATATTATTTATGAAGCATTGTTTACAAATAAATTTTTAATTACTAATGTATTTTCATGAAATTAACTTGAATACTTTATTCTCTGAATGATACTTAAATAAAACATTCATTGAATAAATTATGTTATACAATTATGAATATATAAATTTATTTAATTGTTCATCAAATGAAATGATTATTTATGAAATATTATTCTTACATATATATTACACAAATAATAATTACAATGGATGATAGTTAAATAAAAATTTTTAAGAATCATAGCGTTGAAAAAGTACCCCCCGTTAAGATAGGTAAAATGCCCTCCCTCATATATTTTAAAACTAATATTTTTTCTTGTTTTTACAGTAATTAAGATTAGGTTTTGTTATATTTATAGTTTCCTAACACATACCCTAACCTCAACATAACCTAAAAATCACTTTTTTTATAAAATTTTTTTTTTATCTGGAAGGATGAATGATATTAATCCCGCGAAAAACATATGACTAGGTCTTAGCACTCTCTTCAACTTTGATTTTTTGCGAGTCCTAGAAAGCAGTTTTTCTAACCTAAAAATAACATTTAAATCATAAAATCTCCGTAACTTTGCTCTGGGAGGGGCTACAAGTAATTTTCTGGGCTTAAAATTTGTATTTTTAAAAAACAAATAAAGTTTATGATGACCAAAAATTCGATTCTGGCATGGCGCCATGGCGAAAAACTCGAAAAACCATTTTTTCATAGGTTTTCTGTCGGTTATTGGTCTCTAGCAACTCACAAATCATTTTTAAAGAAAAAAAAATAGCTTCATTGGATTCTACGTGAAAAAATACATTGAAAATGTGCATGATTACTTTAGGAATACTTGAATGCTGTTACAAAACAATTAAAAAAATAAAATAATTCTGAAATTATTACATATCTACTTTGCATCGTTGCTGCATTTTATGTTTTTATGACTTTGGTCATCTCTTTAGAGTCTCAAAGCTACTATTCAATGTATTCATAGGCAAATGACGTCCACTGTACGCGAAAAACAGAGACAAATACTAGACAGATAACGATAACTCCTTATATATATATATATATATATATATATATATATATATATATATATATATATATATATATATATATATACAAGGTGATTGAATAACATCGATACATATTTATAACATTGGATCCAGCGCAATAAGCTGACTCCGAAAAAAATGATAAGAATTTTATTTTAATTTACCAATGTATTGTCAATATATTGGCGATATTGGAGAAAATTTTACCAACACATTGCGAATATATTGGCGATATATTGGTAGAATTAAAAAAAAAATTTATAACATTTTTTTCGGGATCAGCTTATTGCGCTGAATCCAACGATATAAATATGTACTAATGTTTTCCAATCACCCTGTATATATATGTGGAATAACTTGCTACCCCTCGTATATACATAAGGAATAGTGAGTTGTTCTTAGGAAACGCAAATTATTTTTCTTATACATAGATAAAAAACCAATGTTTATCTATTCCTGTAACTATTCTTTTTAGTGTTCTTTTTTAGCTTGTAAGAGACCTAACATGTTTTCTGTCCTCCATAAATCACGAACTCGATAGATTTGAACAATTAAATGATTCCAATTAAGTTCCAAATTCAAAAATTAAAAGATCATTATCTCTTTAGAGTCATAAAGCTACTATTCGATGTATTTACAGCCAAATTACGCCTATTGCACGCTAAAATAAGATTTTTAACTTGTAGCCCCTCCCTGAGCAAAGTTCCGGAGATTTTATGATTTAAATGTTATTTTTAGGTTAGAAAAACTGCTTTCTAGGACTCGCAAAAAATCACAGTAAAAGAGAGTGCTAAGTCCTAGTCATATGATTTTCGCGGGATTAATATCATTCATCCTTCCAGATAAAAAAAAAATTTTTTTTAAAAAGTGATTTTTAGGTTATGTTGAGGTTAGGGTATGTGTTAGGAAACTATAAATATAACAAAACCTAATCTTAATTTCTATAAAAACAAGAAAATATATTAGTTTTGAAATATATGAGGAAGGGCATTTTACCTATCTTAACGGGGGGTACTCTTTGACAAATGTAACAATAAACGAGTTTATCAAGGAAAGAAACGAAAGCTCGACCGTACAACACTATGATTAGAATGACAAAGAGGCACGAAGAAGAAGGAAGCGAACGCTGAGCATCAGTGGCTTCTTCTTTTCTATTGCTCTCTTTATTACTCTTGTTATTTCCTATCTACTATCTTTTTCTATTTTGCGACTCACTAATCAAGTAAAGTTCTTTTAATCACCTTCTTCTGGTGTAGTTCGCTACTCGCTAGTCAAATTACATGTTATTTCCTATTACTAGTGTTGTATTTTTACACTTTACCTGTTACGCCATCTGCGCGCTTGATTTGATGACAGTTTATCTTATTTTCTCTATGAATAACTAACTATTTTTTCTCATTACAATAAAAAGTTAATTTCTATCAAATAATATAGACAAGCATTAATTAGTAATATGAATAATAATTTCTAATTATTCATTATTTTAGATTCGCTTAATTCTTTATTCAATCACAGATTTTAATTTTTAATTATTTCGTACAATTTCAATGTTATTTTATTTATTTGTACTGTAGCGCCATCTATAAAAATATACAAAAAGATATTCACGACAAGCAAACAGAAGTTATTATTTAAGTTGCGTTTGGATATCGTTAGTCTTTGCGCGCCCCCTATTATATGACTCATTACAATTTCTATCAAATAATCTTTCATCTCTTTTATCATAATTAAGTTTTTTATACATACGCTATCTATTACCATATGCGTCTATCCTACTTTATCGACTTTAATTATTACATCAGTCTATTTTTATCTATCTCTCTCTCTCTCTCTTTCTACCTTTTAGCTAACTCCACGCGAGCGCCACAATAGCATGTTCGCGCGAGCACGTGTTCATATAGATTTTGTGCCGTCGGCGCCGTTTCGCCGCCTCCTGGACGTTTAGTAGTGAAAATCGTCTGCTCGAGGCTTTCTGTGTGACTCGTGAGTGTATGCGTGCATAGTCGTTTCTTCATTAGTGCCGTCAGCCGGTAGTCCAACGTACATGGCTACTTGGCAATAGGTTATGTGATCAGCTGTGTACATCCAGGGCTCAGCGCCGGAAACAAGAACACAACAGAATTATTTCTCTGTTGGTTTCTTACGGTGGCCTTGGTTGCTGTCACAAGTGTGGTGATTATGCTATTATGAATTCACACGCTCGGGGAATTATGAATGATTATTCTTTTTAATAGGTTTTTAATAGATAATTATTTTCAATAAATAAAACAAAAAAAATTATTGTGACGTAAAAATACCACGTCACAAACACCCCCCCCCCCTTAAATCGGGACATCACTGATGAACCGTTTTACAGATCACCACAAACGCTAGAAACCAGAGCTCCGCTTGACCAACTTTATAAATAATATCTTATTAGACAACACATATGTTTAAATTCCAACACCATAAATCAAATATATTTTTCAACATATAAATAATTCAATTGCAATCTTCTATTGATCTTCTTTTTCCTTAAGTGATAAATCCTTCTCTGCTCTGAGAAATCACGTGGGTCTCCCTTTCGCTCAGTCGATCTCGACTTTGCGGTAGGAAAGACCTGCTGCGTAATTCTCGAATTTCGCTACTTCTTATTATACTGTTATGATCTTCTCTCCTTCGCTAATTGGGCTTTGAGAGCAGCGGTTGGGTTCTAGACATATTTCCAGCACCACTCTGGGAACTATATTTTATACTTCCACAGAGGGGTCCTGGAATCAATCCATTAACCACACCACTTTCTCAAGCCATTCCGCTAATCTTGGTTTGGAAAGGGGGTACTGAGATCTGACCATACCACCGAGATGAATCGGGGTAGGGATCTTCATACGCACCCTATCTCAATCTCCAATTTAATTTTCTGCTTTAGATTTCTTCTTCAACTTTCTCGGATGTTCTCATACCTTTTATTTTTCCTACCTATTTCTAACCTATCGTTACAGAAAACTTTCATTCATCAAAGATTCATTCATCATCTTTCTTTCAACCATCACCAATAAATTAATTCATTCATTCATACCTTTTCTATTTAGGGGCGAGGGTAACACGGTGGAAGATACCTCTTTAATTGCGACACGTGTGCTTTCGCGCATTGTTTGTTCGACCCGACTTCGATCTTATAAACGCACGGAAAAAGAACCGGCACAATTTTATGCGGACCATCGTATTTGGGAGCGAGCTTCGCTGAGAGTCGTTGCGCCGCATTTGATAGAGGGTGCGTTCTTCGCATCACCTCATCGCCAACGCTAAATTGTATATCTCTTCTTCCTTTATTGTATAATCTTCCTTGTTTTCCTTCGCGTTGTCAATAAATTTAACTACTAGATCTCTTAATGCATTCAGTCTCTTCATTCTATCTAGCCATGCTTCTGGGTCTACCTTGTGTATTAGACCCGCCGCTTCGACTTCTCTTCTGAGACTTTTTACTGGTCGAGGATGTCTACTATAATTAAGAAAAGCTGGTGATACCTTGGTTGTTGCTTGCGTAGCAGTGTTTACAGCATGGCGAAATCCTATCACATACTTGAATTGTTTCTTGCTTGGAGAAAATTCCATTAAATCAGCTGCTACTACTGCCCATGGTCTATCTACTATCGCTTACCTATTGATCCTTGTGGACCTTGTTGTGATATCTTATACTCCTGACATTCTACACAACTATTTACGAAGTGAGTAACATCCTAGTATAAGCCTCTCCAGTAATATTCTCTTGTTATTCTATCGTATGTTTTCTCTATTCCTAGATGTCCAGTAGAATGTTCATGATGAGCGTCTTTTAGTACTCTGTCACGTTGCTTTACAGGCGCAACTAACCTCCAATTCTCTTCTCTATTAGTTATAGGATCTAACAGAGGGTCATTGCGAAGGCAGATTCCATCTAACTTTATCCTGGTTTCTGTAATTCTGTCTCCTATCGTAACTGTCATTTTGTGGTACTTGCTCTCCATGATTGTCGTTCGTAGTTCTTTTTGCCTCGTGGTTATCATTCTTATTTTGTTCTGAGCTTTCTTTCTTTACAGCTACCACCGTCGCTATAATTTAATTTTTTTCTTTCTCACTATTTGCTGCTACTTCATTCTGACTACTCTTTTTGTTCTTCTTCTTTCTTCTCCTTCTGTTGCTTTTTCCACTATGATGAGTCTCGCTATCTTCTGTGGATACTTCCTGGATCGCTGCTATCGTAACTGTTTTATTACCACCAATATAGGCTGCCGTTGGTAACCTCATCTTGTCTTTTGGAGGTGGTGGTACATATCGACTGTCCAAATCCTTCTGACGTTCCCAGCGTCGACCGTATCGTCCAATATCCTCCAATGAGTTTATCTCCTTATCGACCATTGCTCTTCTATATTCAGGTAGTAAATTCTTGAATAGCATATCCACTAGTTCTATCGATGATGGAGGTGATCTAAAGTGTTTGATGATATACCTGAGACAAGATAGATAATTGGATATCCTATCACCCTTAGCTTGGGTTCTCTGTCTCAGTTCATCTATTAAATCTTCTCTATACAACTCACCAATGAACTGATGACGAAAAGCCTTTTTAAAATGTGACCAAGACGATATTTCTTCTTTTCTGGTGAGATACCACATATTAGCTGCTCCAGTCAGCACTCCAGATAGGGCTTCGATGATGTCTTTCTCTTTGTAATGATTGCTCTTTTTAAAATCATCTAGTTGTGTTAAAAAGTGTTCTTGTCCTTCTTTACACTCACCAGAGAAATGTAAATTCCAAATTCGTAGGGCTTTCATAACCCTTATTACCTCTTTAGATCTTCTCCTTTTCTTAGATTTTTTGTGGCGAGTTTTTGACCTTTGACCAGATAACACTTCTTCGCTAGTTTCGCTATCACTACTATACGTATCATCATCGCTATCATCATCTTCGCTATATGAATCTTCTTCTTCTGAATCTTCCTTTCTATGTTTTCGGCCGTCCTCTTTACCTACGAACGGCTTCTTATTCTTTTTATTTTCTTTTTTTCTACTTTGTTTCTTTTTCTTATCCTGGTTGAGTTTATCCTTTTTAATACTTCTCTCATCACTAAGCCTCGACGACTGATCACCGACTTTCGAGAAGTTTAATTTTTCTATTCTGGTTGGCTTACTTACTTTGGGTGTAGAGCGTTGTCCCAGAATCTGATCATTTTGCTCCTCTAAGTACGGGTTCGTTAGTAACGTTTTACTCTTTTTAATTTCTTTCTGTTTTCTTCCTCCTGTCAAATTTTGAATAAGATTTTGGTAGGTTTGGTTGACAATCTGGTTATTGTCCATCTCATCATCACTACTGGAGTCCTCAGAGGTACTACTCCCACTACCAGAACTACTCAGAATATCTTTGGAGTTATTAATTTCGGTCATTCTCAAATTTCCCAGATTGTTTGTCATACTTGCAGTACCTTCTATTCCTCTTTCCATTACCGCTACGGTAGAATCTGGAGATGCTACTATTATTGGCTCTGAGCCTAGTAGAGGTCTTACTAGATGTAAATTTTGGATTATTTGTACCTCTTCACCTTCTTTGAATCCTGGGTTCCTTTTTAATATTTCTTCGATTTCTGGAGAAAGAAGTACTGATATTCTTTCCCGTTGTGGTCCTAGAGGTGGTAATGCCATATTACTCTAAATAGGTAATTCTGATATTTCTGGTAATGTGTTTATCTGTTCTTTTTGTTGGAGTATAGAATGATTAGTCCTTGTTACTAACGTCGTCGATCGTGATTTTAAAGTTTTTTGAATAGAGGGTAGTGCTCTATCCTTTTCTACATCCGTATCCTTATTTGTGGTATCAGTTTCTGTCGCTATAATCTCTAGTGCTTCCCGTTGGTCTCCGGTTTCCGTTAATATTTGGTCTATATCGTCAACTATCTCATCGGTTGGATACCACGGGACATCCTTATCTGGTTCAGTATCCCTTATATATGCCCTTAGTAATCTATCTCGTATAGCTAACACTGGACCTTGCGAGTTCAGATTTCTTTCCTTCAATCTATTCTGAACTTCTAATAGACGTAGGCGCTTAATCGTTCTTGCTAACTCTTTAATTTCTTTGTTCTTTTTCAATTTATCCATTTTCGTCCTGTAGTCCGACATATTGATCCACTAATTGCCTCGCAACGATCTACGGTCTCTCCAAACAAGTACGAAAATTTTCTTCACAATACTTTAACAGATTAATAAAAATCTCTACCACGACAAAATCTACTTCTGAATTCAAATAAGGGCAGCTTTCACTATTTAAGCGCCAAAAAGAAAAGAAAAGAAATTTTCGCAAACGTAAACCGCGCTGACGAAAGCACACGTATGCAATAGAAGTTCCACGATAGGGTAAAATAAGTCAAAAGTTACCTATTTTAAGTTTGGGGATGTAAAAAGAGGTCTCCACGCTAATATCGCTGCCAAGTGCCAATATAAATAGATATGTATAAATAAATATATATATATGTATATAAATTATGTTACTCTGGAGATTACCGTCTTTACTTTTACTCTTATTTTACCTAGAAGAGAAAAAAAATATGTGCAAATTTTTATTTGTGAAATTGTATTTTTCTACTTTACTTCTTCTTGGAGTTTCTTGAGTAAGTTATATTTCAATTTATATTGAGTCTTTTTATTTCTTTCGCTAAACGCAATTCTTCTTGATTGTTTTATAAGAGTTATTTTTAACTTATTTTTCTTCGCTGTTTGCGAATCTTCTTGAGTAAAAAAAAAATTTATTTAATTCCTTCTTGTATATAAAAGAAATTTTAAATAAGAATATTTAAATGCGAGAGAAAAAAAAAATTCTAATCTTCTTGAATCTCTAGAGTTTTATTTTTCTTGTGTAATAATATTATTTTTCTTGAATAATCAAATTATTTTTCTTGAGTAATTAAATTATTTTCTTCTTGAATTTTGCTTTTTATTTTTATAATATTTAGGAAAAATATTTTCCTGAAAATTGTAAGATCCGCAAAAAATCGCTACCGCAAATGTAAAACAGGTATATATACACGGTGGGCCATTTTAATCTATGCACCTGAAAAACTCAGTAAGTTCGCATCCTATCAAAAAATGACCTTCATAAAAGTTGTAGGATACAAAGGGGGTCAAACAATAGTGACCTTGAATTTGACCTTCAAGCTGACCTTTAAGCTCAAATCAAGGTCAACTTGAGTTTTTTAAATAGAAACCCCTATTTTTTACACCGGAATCGGAAAGGGCGGGAAATTTTACGGCCGAATATGCTCTCAGGTCATCTGACCTCGATGACCTCAAAGGTCAGGTGAAGGTCATAAATACGAAATAATTGGGTAGCTGTCAACATTCTTATGTAAGGTGTTGTCGAAAAAATGAAGATCATAATTTGAGTAATTTTTAACGAGAAATTCAGTGTTGACCTTTACTTTTTTGGCAATACCCCTAGTGGAAATCGAATCTGTGAATAACTGGGAATAACTGGGAATAACTGGGAATAACTGTTATAAACTGTTCAGTTTGAGACAGGAATAATAGTTATTCCCAGTTATTCCCAGTTATTCACAGTTATTCCCAGTTATTTACAGTTTAGTTTAAAAATAATTTGAAAAATATAAATTTGAAAAAATGAAAAAAATATATTTTTTTTTTATTTTTTTTTCTATTATAAATATATTTGGGAATGACTGTTATTCGTACCTCTGTTTTTTCAAATTATTTTCAAGCTATAAACTGTGAATAACTGGGAATAACTGAGAATAACTGGGAATAACTGGGAATAACTGGGAATAACTGGGAATAACTGTTATTCCTGTCTCAAACTGAACAGTTTATAACAGTTATTCCCAGTTATTCACAGTTATTCCCAGTTATTTCCAGTTATTTCCAGTTATTCCCAGTTATTCACAGATTCGATTTCCACTACGGACCCTACCTAAGATTTTTCATAGCCATCCGATTATTTCGTATTTATGACCTTCATCTGAACTTTGAGGTCATCGAGGTCAGATGACCTGAGAGCATATTCGGACGTAAAATTTCCCGCCCTTTCCGATTCCGGTATAAAAAATAGGGGTTTCCATTTAAAAACCTCAAGTTGACCTTGATTTGACCTTGAAGGTCAGCTTGAAGGTCGAATTCAAGGTCACTATTGTTTGACCCCCTTTGTATCCTACAACTTTTATGAAGGTCATTTTTTGATAGGATACGAACTTACTGAGTTTTTCAGGTGCATAGATTAAAATGGCCCACCGTGTATATATAATTTTGGCACTCAACAGGTTAAATACAATCGTAAAAATCAGTTTTGTTTTAGGTAGGAGGGCTCACCCAATATATAAAAGAAGGATATTCCCAATTCTTGCTATACAAATATATATAAATATATTTTATATTCTTTTATATACGTAATATGTATATATATATATATATATATGTATGCTCTTTTCTATTTTATGTATTATATATATATATATATATATATATATATATTCTCTTTAGATATATATGTGACTCTCACTCTCTCTCTCTCTTACACCTAACCAATTCTATCTTATTTTTAACCTCACTTTTTGGACTTTGCACCACCAATTTCAGTATTTTTCTGCCGTTACTTGGTCTTTGAGTTGGGCGCCAGTTGTCTTCTCTTTTTGGCGCTTAAATAGTGATAGCTGCCCTTATTTGAATTCAGAATTAGATTTTGTCGTGGTAGAGATTTTTAATAATCCGTTAAAGTATTGTAAAGAAAATTTTCGTACTTGTTTGGAGAGACCGTAGATCGTTGCAAGGCAATTAGTAGATCAATATGTCGGACCACAAGACAAAAATGGATAAATTGAAAAAGAACAAAGAAATTAAAGAGTTAGCAAGAACGATTAAGCGCCTACGTCCATTAGAAGTTCAGAATAGATTGAAGGAAAGAAATCTGAACTCGCAAGGTCCAGTGTTAGCTATACGAGATGGATTACTAAGGGCATATATAAGGGATACTGAACCAGATAAGGATGTCCCGTAGTATCCAACCGATAAGATAGCAGACGATATGGACCACATATTAACGGAAACCGGAGACCAACGGGAAGCACTAGAGATTATAGAAACTGATACCGCAAATAAAGATACGGATGTAGAAAAGGATAAAGCACTACCCTCTATTCAAAAAACTTCAAAATCACAATCGACGACGTTAGTAACAAGGACTAATCATTCTCTACTCCAACAAAAAAAACAGATAAACACATAACCAGAAATATCAGAATTACCTATCTAGAGTAATATGGCATTACCACCTCTAGAACCACAACGGAAAAGAATATCAGTACTTCTTTCTCCAGAAATCGAAGAAATATTAAAAAGGAACCCAGGATTCCAAGAAGGTGCAGAGGTACAAATAATCCAAAATTTACATCTAGTAAGACCTCTACTAGGCTCAGAGCCAATAATAGTAGCATCTCCAGATTCTACCGTAGCGGTAATGGAAAGAGGAATAGAAGGTACTGCAAGTATGACAAACAATCTGGGAAATGTGAGAATAACCGAAATTAATAACTCCAAAGATATTCTGAGTAGTTCTGGTAGTGGGAGTAGTACCTCTGAGGACTCCAGTAGTGATGACGAGATGGACAATAACCAGATTGTCAACCAAACCTACCAAAATCTTATTCAAAATTTGACAGGAGGAAGAAAACAGAAAGAAATTAAAAAGAGTAAAACGTTACTAACGAACCCGTACTTAGAGGAGAAAAATGATCAGATTCTGGGACAACGCTCTACACCCAAAGTAAGTAAGTCAACCAGAATAGAAAAATTGAACTTCTCGAAAGTCGGTGATCAGTCATCGAGGCTTAGTGATGAGAGAAGTATTAAAAAGGATAAACTCAACCAGGATGAGAAAAAGAAACAAAGTAGAAAAAAAGAAAATAAAAAGAATAAGGAGCCGTTCGTAGGTAAAAAGGACGGCCAAAAACATAGAAAGAAAGATTCAGAAGAAGAAGATTCATGTAGCGAAGATGATGATAGCAATGATGATACGTATAGTAGTGATAGCGAAACTAGCGAAGAAGTGTTATCTGGTCAAAGGTCAAAAACTCGCCACAAAAAATCTAAGAAAAGGAGAAGATCTAAAGAGGTAATAAGGGTTATGAAAGCCCTACGAATTTGGAATTTACAATTCTCTGGTGATTGTAAAGAAGAACCAGAACACTTTTTAACACAACTAGATGATTTTAGAAAGAGCAATCATTACAAAGAGAAAGACATTATCAAAGCCCTATCTGAAGTGCTGACTGGAGCAGCTAACATGTGGTATCTCACCAGAAAAGAAGAAATATCGTCTTAGTCACATTTTAAAAAGGCTTTTCGTCATCAGTTCATTGTGAGTTGTATAGAGAAGATTTAATAGATGAACTGAGACAGAGAACCCAAGCTAAGGGTGAGAGGATATCCAATCATCTATCTTATCTTAGGTATATCATTAAACACTTTAGATCACCTCCATCATCGATAGAACTAGTGGATATGGTATTCAAGAATTTACTACCTGAATACAGAAGAGCAATGGTTGATAAGGAGATAAACTCATTGGAGGATATTGGGCGATACGGTCGACGCTGGGAACGTCAGAAGGATTTGGACAGTCGATATGTACCACCACCTCCAAAAGACAAGATGAGGTTACCAACGGCAGCCTATATTGGTGGTAATAAAACAGTTACGATAGCAGCGATCCAGGAAGTATCCACAGAAGATAGCGAGACTCATCATAGTGGAAAAAGCAACAGAAGGAGAAGAAAGAAGAAGAACAAAAAGAGTAGTCAGAATGAAGTAGCAGCAAATAGTGAGAAAGAAAAAAATTAAATTATAGCGACGGTGGTAGATGTAAAGAAAGAAAGCTCAGAACAAAATAAGAATGATAACCACGAGGCAAAAAGAACTACGAACGACAAAATAACAGTTACGATAGGAGACAGAATTACAGAAACCAGGATAAAGTTAGATGGAATCTGCCCAGAAATAGAGGTTACAATGGACCACAGGGTCCAAGATATCCATCACCAACGAGGCAGCAAACAACTAACTATGGAAAATCTACCGGTTGTTATAATTGCCGCCAGGAAGGACATAGAATGCACGAATGTCCAATGATAACATGTTATTGCTGTAAAGCAATTGGATATTGCGCTAATTATTGCCCTAACAGGCCAAGCAGAAACAACCAGAGTCAGATCTACTGCCAGGTTTGTAATGCTCCAAACGTGACGTTCCAGAATTGTGTGACTTGCGCACCATTACGACAAACCTGGGGAAACGGATCAGCAGGGGGACTGTCTCGTCCCACCCTCCCTCCCCCTAATGAACCACCCAGGGACGTCAGACTCTAAAATCAATCCACCAGAGATTGAAGAGTCGTCAAATCAGAATAATGAAGAATTGAAGAAGATTGGAAATAGGATAGGAAATGAAGATTATAAAGCAAATAAAATGGATAAAGAAGATAAAGAAGATAGAAGAATAATAGCAGATATGTTGAAGATTGATTTAAACGAGAAAGAGTTGTTTAGGAAAGCGGAAAGGGAAGCTAAGAAGATGAACCCTTACCGAACCTATAATAAAAGACTCGCTCAGAAGGGGAATTCCATAAATGAGGGAATTTCATGCTGGGCGAATCAGGGAGATTTATCAACGGAAGATCACTCAACACAGAAAATTAATGAACTTCGGTTTAAAGCACTGGGGAATTCCAGAACCTACGCTTATAGCGATGGCTGGTCAACAACCTCAGAAGAAGAAGAAACTGAAATGGATCAGGATTTTAAGCGTAAGGTACATGAGACAGTAGGAGACTTGAAAAAGAAGATGATAAAGGCAACGAAAGTACCTACCACTGATGCAGAGGTTCTAGAAAATCCGGTTGATCAATTACATGATCCTGATTTTGCTGAAGTCATCGACGATTCTACGAAGTTGGACAGCTTCGCAAAAATTGTCGATGAATCTGCAAAACAAGGGGGGGGAGAGGCTGTGCCAAGCACATCAAATTTTTCGTCACCTATAGAAGAAGAAAAGAAGGAAACAGCGGGTATGGCTGCAAAAAATAAGAATTTTCTTCGAATTATTTTGGCTGGAAGACCATTTAAGGCATTGTTCGACCCAGGAGCAATGGTATCATTGGTCGGTCCTCGCGTCTGTGAACAATTCCAAGACAGATTAAAGGAAAATAACACTTTGATTAAAACTGTAACAGGAAAAATCTTAAAGGTAGTAGGAGTACTTCAACTTCTGGATATAGATGGCGTAGTTGATCTATTACCAGTGAAAGCTATTGATAACTTGGATCAAGTCATAGTGCTGGGAGTGGATTTCTGCCAAAAATTCGACTGCGATGCTCGCTTAGGAAGAGGTTTATGGAGAGTAAAAGAAGGAGGATGGAAAAGCTTTAGTAAAAATGATGATGAAGATACAGTAATTTATGCAGAATGCGCTGGAATAGCAGAAATTAAGGATGAAGAATATACGAAGAAAATGGTAGAAGTTGAAAAATTCCCTAGAAAGTATCAAGGTTGGAAGGTTGAAGACGGCTTACTCTACAGATTTCGCAATGACCCTATGTTAGATCCTATAACTAATAGAGAAGAGAATTGGAGGTTAGTTGCACCTGTAAAGCAACGTGACAGAGTACTAAAAGACGCTCATCATGAACATTCTACTGGACATCTAGGAATAGAGAAAACATACGATAGAATAACAAGAGAATATTACTGGAGAGGCTTATACTAGGATGTTACTCACTTCGTAAATAGTTGTGTAGAATGTCAGAAGTATAAGATATCACAACAAGCTCCACAAGGATTAATAGGTAAGCGAGTAGTAGATAGACCATGGGCAGTAGTAGCAGCTGATTTAATGGAATTTTCTCCAAGCAAGAAACAATTCAAGTATGTGACAGAATTCCGCCATGCTGTAAACACTGCTACGCAAGCAACAACCAAGGTATCACCAGCTTTTCTTAATTATAGTAGACATCCTCGACCAGTAAAAAGTCTCAGAAGAGAAGTCGAAGCGGCGGGTCTAATACACAAGGTAGACCCAGAAGCATGGCTAGATAGAATGAAGAGACTGAATGCATTAAGAGATCTAGTAGTTAAATTTATTGACAACGCGAAGGAAAACAAGGAAGATTATACAATAAAGGAAGAAGAGATATACAATTTAGCGTTGGCGATGAGGTGATGCGAAGAACGCACCCTCTATCAAATGCGGCGCAACGACTCTCAGCGAAGCTCGCTCCCAAATACGATGGTCCGCATAAAATTGTGCCGGTTCTTTTTCCGTGCGTTTATAAGATCGAAGTCGGGTCGAACAAACAATGCGCGAAAGCACACGTGTCGCAATTAAAGAGGTATCTTCCACCGTGTTACCCTCGCCCCTAAATAGAAAAGGTATGAATGAATGAATTAATTTATTGGTGATGGTTGAAAGAAAGATGATGAATGAATCTTTGATGAATGAAAGTTTTCTGTAACGATAGGTTAGAAATAGGTAGGAAAAATAAAAGGTATGAGAACATCCGAGAAAGTTGAAGAAGAAATCTAAAGCAGAAAATTAAATTGGAGATTGAGATAGGGTGCGTATGAAGATCCCTACCCCGATTCATCTCGGTGGTATGGTCAGATCTCAGTACCCCCTTTCCAAACCAAGATTAGCAGAATGGCTTGAGAAAGTGGTGTGGTTAATGGATTGATTCCAGGACCCCTCTGTGGAAGTATAAAATATAGTTCCCAGAGTGGTGCTGGAAATATGTCTAGAACCCAACCGCTGCTCTCAAAGCCAAATTAGCGAAGAAGAGAAGATCATAACAGTATAATAAGAAGTAGCAAAATTCGAGAATTACGCAGCAGGTCTTTCCTACCGCAAAGTCGAGATCGACTGAGCGAAAGGGAGACCCACGTGATTTCTCAGAGCAGAGAAGGATTCATCACTTATGGAAAAAGAAGATCAATAAAAGATTGCAATTGAATTATTTAAACATATGTGTTGTCTAATAAGATATTATTTATAAAGTTTGTCAAGCGGAGCTCTGGTTTCTAGCGTTTGTGGTGATCTGTAAAACGGTTCATCAGTGATGTCCCGATTTAAGGGGGGGGGGGGGTGTTTGTGACGTGGTATTTTCACGTCACATTAATTTTTTTTGTTTTATTTATTGAAAATAATTATCTATTAAAAACCTATTAAAAAGAAAAATCATTCATGATTCCCCGAGCGTGTGAATTCATAAAAGCATAATCACCACACTCGTGACATCAACCAAGGCCACTGTAAGAAACCAACAGAGAAATAATTCTGTTGTGTTCTTGTTTTCGGTGCTGAGCCCTGGATGTACACAGCTGATCACATAACCTATTGTCAAGTAGCCATGTACGTTGGACTTACCGGCTTACGGCACTGATGAAGAAACAACTATGCACGCATACACTCACGAGTCACACAGAAAGCCTCGAGCAGACGATTTTCACTACTAAACGTCCAGGAGGCGGTGAAACGGCGCTGACGGCACAAAATCTATATGAACACGTGCTATTGTGGCGCTCGCGTAGAGTTAGTTAAAAGGTAGAAAGAGAGAGAGATAGATAGAAATAGACTGATGTAATAATTAAAGTCGATAAAGTAGGATAGACGCATATGGTAATAGATAGCGTATGTATAAAAAACTTAATTATGATAACAGAGATGAAAGATTATTTGATAGAAATTGTAATGAGTCATATTATAGGGGGCGCCGAAAGACTAACGATATCTAAACGCAACTTAAATAATAACTTCTGTTTGCTTGTCGTGAATATCTTTTTGTATATTTTTATAGATGGCGCTACAGTACAAATAAATAAAATAACATTGAAAGTGTACGAAATAATTAAAAATTAAAATCTGTAATAGAATAAAGAATTAAGCAAATCTAAAATAATGAATAATTAGAAATTATTATTCATATTACTAATTAATGCTTGTCTATATTATTTGATAGAAATTAACTTTTTATTGTAATGAGAAAAAATAGTTAGTTATTCATAGAGAAAATAAGATAAACTGTCATCAAATCAAGCGCGCAGATGGCGTAACAGGTAAAGTGTAAAAATACAACACTAGTAATAGGAAATAACATGTAATTTGACTAGCGAGTAGCGAACTACACCAGAAGAAGGTGATTAAAAGAACTTTACTTGATTAGTGAGTCGCAAAATAGAAAAAGATAGTAGATAGGAAATAACAAGAGTAATAAAGAGAGCAATAGAAAAGAAGAAGCCACTGATGCTCAGCATTCGCTTCCTTCTTCTTCGTGCCTCATTGTTGTTCTAATCATAGTATTGTACGGTTGAGCTTTCGTTTCTTTCCTTGATAAACTCGTTTATTGTTACATTTGTTAAATTTATTTTGTTAAGTTATTATCTTTACTTGTTGAGTTAAAAAAGTTGATTATTGTTATTTAATTTTGGTTATTGATCGGTTGTTATTAATTATTAGATTTTCTTTTTTCTCGCGAGAACTTTTCCTTTTGTTCCGTGTGCCATCAGCCTAACAGATAGCCATCTTCCTCCAGGGCGCTAGCAATTGCCGACCATTTTGCAAAGAATAGTTGTACTTCCATTGTAGGGTCGTCTGAATTTTCTGGGATATGAATATGGCTGAGGTGCATAATAGCGAGCAACCTAAGGTATAATTTTATTAAATAACTAAATTTTTTTGTGTGTTAGTGAAGATTCAGTGAATAAATGAAATATCAAATCTCTCTCTCTCGCGAATGAAATTAGCGGAAGTCCACGGCAGGCTATAAGAATAGCCACGTGGACACTTAATTTATAAATTTTCAGTTACTTCGCATATCAAATAAATTGTGGTGGTGTAAAAGTGTAAAAGCTGAATATATAATTAATTTCTTCTTGTGAGTGAAGTGAGATAGTGAAAATTAATTAGTGAATTTTTTTTTCTTCCCTGTAAATAAAAGTTAATTTTTTTTTATTATATTTTATTAAAGTACAGTTTCAATTATTTATAATTTAAAAATAATATTCAATAATTAATTTTGTAAACTTTCCTTTTAAAGTTCATTTTTACTTAACTTTTATGTCTTTTTGATTTAATAAAATTCTCAAGTTATCATCCACTTATTGTTATTATTCTAAAATGATTAAAAATTTTTCTTTTATCGGCGGAAATTCTTACCTTGTAAGAAATTAATAAGTGATAGTTTATTTGATAAATTCTTTGGAAACTATTTTCCTCATATAAATTTTTCTTGATTTATAAGAGTTCATTTGATCAAATTTGTAAAGAAAAATAAGTTAAATAATTAAAATATAGAATCATTAAAGTTAAGTCATTGAATTTCTGGATACATAGGAAACCTATAAAATAAATTATTACGAAATATCTGACCTCACTTTTATGAAACGTCTATTGAAGGTCAGAGAGAGAAATAATAAGAAGATATTCGACACTAGCGCCATCAACGGAAAGATTGCGTAATCTGAGATACGTACTGCCGTTCGAGCCCTCACCCTCACATAACCTAAAATATATATTGAGAACGTGTTGCATTCGTTATTCGATTTTTAGAATATTAAATTGATTCAAATTATTATTATTGCTTAACAGGAGGTCACGTATCTCTGTCCTTTTCTAATCAAAGAAATTATTTTTTTACAAAAACTAATAACTTTAGCAAAAAATGAAGAGAAAGCCGCATCTTGTATCAAAAAAAGCAATATTTTCTTTGATAAGAAAAAATTAATTTTATTGCTTCATTCTCAAGAAAACCTTGAAAAACCAAATTGTTCAACCTAACCTCTATGATTTAAGTTTTTCAAGGTTTTCTTGAAAACAAAGCAATAAAATTAATTCTTTCTCATCAACGAAAATATTGCTTTTTTTGATACGAGATGCGGCTTTCTCTTCATTTTTTGCTAAAGTTATTAGTTTTTGTAAAAAACTCAATGCTTTGATTAGAAAAGGACAGAGATACGTGACCTCCTCTTAACAATTTAAACTAATAATTTTCTTTTTTGTAATTTAGCATATTTTAATTGAATTCAATAGTTTCTTTTATTATTTTAACTTAACTTAGATTTATTTGAAGAATTTTTATTATAAAAGAATTTGTTTATGGTTTAACTTAAACTCTTAATTAAATTATCTAAAGTTTATTTAATGAATTTTACTCTTTATAATTAGACGTTTATTAATTTATTTATGAAAGTGATCTATAACTAATTTAGTATATTAAAGGTAGAGTATTTAATTCCCTTGTTATACTATTATTATTATTATTATTTTTGTAGGTTGGTAAATCTCAGAATTTGGGAATTATAAGCCAACTATTATTTCGTATTTAACGAAATACATTTATAAATTCCCAAATAAAAACCACCCTTACAACTAGCTTAATATCTTATATTATATTAAAGTGAAACCACTTTTTTTTCCGGTTCTCCAGTTCTCCGGTTCTCCGCATATTTTAATTGTGTCTAATCTTTTGGTAATAAAAGTAGCAATTTTTTATTGGCCCCTATATAATTAGTACTCATTAGTCATAAGCTTCTTTTTTGGGCCATAGTTTTTTGGGTCTTATATTATTTTGGGCCCTATATTTTTATTCAATGCCCATTTTTTTGGGCCCTTCTTTTTTTTATCCTTATATCTTCTTGGGCTTTTAATTTTTTGGATCTTATATTTTTTTGGGTCCAATATTTTTTTTGGTTCCATATCTTTTGGGCTTTATATTTTTTTGGGCCTTATATTTTCTTGCACCTTACATTTTTTTGGACTCAATATTTTTTTGGGCCTAACATTTTTTTGGTCTCTATATTTTTTGGGCTTTATATTTTTTTAGGCCTTATTTTTCTTTGGGATCAATAATTTTTTAGGTCCTATATTTTATTTAGCTCTATAAATATGCAGTCAATATGCAGCTGATTAAACAGTGCACCCCAATATGCAGCTAATTTAACAGCGCATCCCAATATGCAGCCGAATCAACAGCGCAGCCCCATATGCAGCCGATGCAACAGCGCGTCCTCTTATATAGCTGATTCAACATCATATCAAACTATTTTTAAGGGTCAGTTGATATCACATATATATATATTTTAGTAAATATTATATTTTTTATTATATTTCGAGTTCAACTATTACACAACAACATATACAACATCTCTTGACATATTCTTCATAATATCTCTTTATAAAAAATGTTCTTCATAATTCATATTCTTCATAATATCTCTTTATAAAAAATGTTTTTCGTATAAATTGTATTCTGATCATTTTCATTTTCTCCGTTGACAGTAGCGTGGTCACCTAAAAATAATTTTAAATTATTTTTAAAATTCGTCCTTGAAAGAGCAACATATAATTGCCCATGACTGAAAACTGGTGACGTCAAATAAACACCAACTTTTTATAAGATTGTCCTTGCGATTCATTAATAGTCATTGCAAATCCTAATCTAATAGGAAACTGTTTCCGTTGCATATTGAATGGAATTTCTTTCGTAGATACAGATAAACTCATTCTTGGAATGAAAACTAATTTACCTTTGTTTTGACCAGTTGGTAATTCTGCTTGAGTGGGATATTTAGGCAATTTTTTTACTATCAACCTTGTTCCATTACAAAGTCCCTTATTGACGTTTAAATTTCTTAAAAGTATTATTATAGCCCCTACTTTTAAATGTTATTTATGCAGTGTAACTCCATTAGAAGTTAACTTATTTAAAAATTCTGTAGGTAACATAATATTTAAATTTTCTTTGTTCTCATCTTCAGCTATATCAATACTTAAATATTCAACATGGTTTCCTTCCATTAAATTTAAAACATTGTTATTGATTTGAGTATCATCATTATTTTTAGGAGCCAAAATAACTTTTTCCGTTAGATTCGTATTGTTTATTTCTATTGTTTTTCCGAATATTTCTTCGACAAGATTTTCTTTAATGATAAAATTATCTGGTATAGCACTTAGTTCATTATCATCTTCAAAAAAATTGCGGCATTTTCCTTCTTCGATATCTAATAATCATTGTTTAAAATTATTATCACTATCCGAAACTCGCAGATTTTCATTTAACTTCATTTGCTTAAAATTTTGCCATGGTAAACTAAATTTAACTGAATTTATAATAATGTTCATACGGCTACCATGTCGTACAATTGGTAATGTTTGCCTGAAATCTCCTGATACAGTTACAGTTTTACCACCTAAGGGTTGGTTTACATCGCATAAATCTTGAAAAAGACGATCAACTGCTTCAAAAGCAAATTTTGAAGTCATGGATATTTCATCCCAAATAATTATTTGTGTTTTCTTTAATTGTTTGCCTTCACCAGGATTAGACTTAACATTACAAGTTGTACAATCTGTTACATTTAACGGTAGTTTGAATGTTGTATGCACGGTTTTTCCATCGACTAATGAATCCGCTGCTATACCTGTCCAAGCTACATATAAATAATGTATGGTATGATATTTAAAATAAGCTATTAAAACGTTAAGTAAATAAGTTTTTCCACTTCCACCTGGTCCATCTATAAAAATATATTTTTCTTTACTTTGGTTATTTAAACTTTTTATAGTAGAGTTGGATATTTACCATTGTTTATCATTTGAAGAATTTATTTTCATTTCTAATTCATTAAGAATATTATTATTATGATTTAAAATTGTTTGATCATTATCTTCTTCTATAAATGTGCTTATGTTAGGTAAATTAAAATCGTTCAATGAAAATCCATTGACTTGAAAATTATTTTTAATAACATTCAATGCATGATCTTCACCTATATTTTTTTTGTATTCAAGGTGGTAAAATTTATCTTCATATTTTTCATATAAATCTCGTGCATTTATAGGATTATGAAAAACGCAAATAAAAGCAAATAATTCACAAAGAGCATAAGGGAATTCTGTTGAAGATGCTTCTTCCAAACATCTATCCCATTCTTCATCTTTATTAATTATTTGTTTTGCCTTAGCTGCCTCATAAAACGAACTGTACATGACATCATCAACAGTACGCAAGGCTTCAAAAGACGTGGCTCCTTTCACATGTAATAGTAATAACCTAATAAAATAACGTTCTCTATCTTTCGGACTTACTAAGTACATTATACTAAGTATTGGTTTTCTTTTTTTCTTCTTTTATTCCACTTTTTCAGTTTTTCATTAAATTTATAAAAATTTGGTATTTCTGAATACAAGTAATTTCGTGCTTCAAAATCTTCTCTATTCAACTCAAAATATGCTATTAATGTTGTTCCCACATTTTTTGCATGATAATTTCTTCTCTTCCTTCTTTAGAAAAAACGTTTTGTTGATTTTCTTCATGAACGCTTAGACGTTTTATATTATGTGAAATGACATGCAAAGGATATTCTCATAACCTGTGCATTACTTGAGGTGAACATAAATATCGTGTATTAATGTATTGTTGGATTTCGTCATATTCATATTGAACATTTTCCCTATTGTCATTTTAAAAAGTGTCTTTATTTTCTGATTGAAAATCTACATTCACTTGATGTATTTTAATGTATGAACAATCATGACCTTTATAACAGTATTTGAATAAATATTTAATGCATTGAACAGTGCAACAAACTTCTACGTTTATGTGTGCATTAAATTTTAATTATAAGTAAGGATTGTAAGGAACAACAAATCCATTATCTGCAATTCTTTCTGTAAATTTATTTTTGAAAATAATTTTGACGCCATCATTTTTGCGTTTGTATAGTGGATATCCATTTGATTTAAATGTTGTTGTATTATTAAATTTTTTTGGAAAATTTTTCGTACATTGTTTCGTATTTTCATCCATACATGGACAATTTATATTTTACATACGACAGGGACCGCGTATCATAAATTGTTTAACAATACTTTATAATTTTAGATAAATATCTCTATTTGAAATTTCTGCACTAATTATTTTATCAACTTTTTCGGGAATATCAAATTTATCATTTTTATCTAAGAGTAACAACATACGCATATGCGGTAATCCTCGTTTTTAAATTCAATAACAGCTATACGCAATTCATTTTCCTAATATTCCCTTTTTTATTACTACATTTTTTAATTCTCCTACTTTTTAATAAAATACTTTTGTTATAATATCTGGCCTATCTATTGCATTTTCATAAATTTCCAAGTTTTCAGTTATTTCTTTACAATGTGGGTTACAGGTCATAATTACAAAAAGGTCAGGTTTACCACGATAATTTACAAGTGTCATTGAGTCAATGTAATTTTGTTTTAAAAATCGTGGACTTGCTGTAAATTTTGACGGTAATACTGCCATTTTTCTAATTTTTAAAGAATCTAATTTTTTTTGTTAAGTAAATAGTTCATAACACCTTTATAACAATCACTTTTTAATGAGTTTTGGTTTTTTCGTATGAAATATCATCTGGAGGTTCCAACTTTTGCTTTCTCATAGAGAAAGCATTGTATCGGTAAAAAAAATTTTTTTCTATTTTTTCATTAATTTGTACATATTTAGACTCAGGGAGTCGAAAAAAGTGGTTTCCAGAAAATGTCTGTATGTATGTGTGTGTATGTATATGTATTCAGTACGCCAATCAGATCTCTAGAACTACTTGATGGATTAGCTTCAAATTTTGCATGCAATTTATTTTTTTGTCTAACTGGGGGGGGGGGGAGCTATTGAAAATTGATCTTCTTAGCTCAGTTTTTTTTAGAGCCATTTTAAGAATTTTAAAAAAATTTTGATTTTTCATTTTTTTGATATTTTACGTAAACTACTCGAAGAATTTTCTTGAAAATTTGTATGAACATTATTTGCGACTGCCAAAAGAAGAAAAACTTTTACCAACTAATTTTCTTAGCGCACTTTTAATTTTAGAACATCTTGAAAATTTTGAAAAAAATTTTTTTTTTCATTTATTTTTTATTTTACGACAACCATTTGATAGATTTGCTTCTAAATTTGTATGCAAGTTATTCGCTATTGTCTAAAGAAAACAAGCTTTGGAACACTTATTTTCTCAGCGTAGTTTTAATTTTAGAGCATTTTGAAAATTTTGGAAAAAATCTTTATTTTTCATTTTTTTTCTATTACACAAAAACCATTCGATAAGTTTGCTCGAAAATTTTTATGGAAATCATTTGCAATGGCCTAAATAAAACAAGCTTTGAAAAACTTATTTTCTCAGTGCAGTTTTAATTTTAGAGCATTTTGAAAATTTTAATAAAATTTTTCTAATTTTTTTTATATTTTACGTAAACTACTTGATGAAAGAGCTTCAAATTATGTATGGGAATTATTTATGATTGTCAAAATAAAATGAACTTTTGAAAACTAATTTTCTACAATTTTCTTAGCGCACATTTAATTTTAGAGCATTTTGAAAATTTTGAAAAAATTTTTTATTTTTAATTTCTTTTCTATTGCACAAAAATCACTCGATAAACTTGCTCAAAAATTTTCATGCAAATTATTCACTATTATCTGAATAAATCAAGCTTTGGAAAACTTATTTTCTTAGCGCAGTTTTAATTTTAGAGCATTTTGTAAATTTTGAATAGAATTTCACTTATTTTTTGGTATTTTACGTAAACTACTCGATGAAGTAGCTTAAAATTATGTATAGAAATTATTTACGATTGCCTAAATAAAATGAACTTTTGAAAACTGGTTTTCTTAGCGTAGTTGTAACGTTAAAGCGTTTTGAAAATTTTAAAACAATGTTTATTTTTCAATTATTTGGTATTTTTTGTAAACTATTCGATAAAAATGTTCCAAAATTTGTATGCAAGCTATTGGTTATAGTGTAAAGAAGACAAGCTTGGGAAAATTAATTTTATAAACGCATTTTTAATTTTAGAGCATCATAAAATCACATTATGCAAATGGCAAAATTAAGAAAGAGTAAAATTCATATAGTTTTCGTAGGTATTAAGACAGCCTTCAATACAGAGGATAGGGACATTTATATTAAAATCGTATTTAAAAAAATATAATCAAATTACTCTAACTCAATGTGCTCTATGAGAAAGCATTGCGCCAAAGCACTTGGCAGCGTTTTTCAAACGCATCAACAATGAACTGTCGAGATAATTTTCCCAAATTAAGGAATGGATTGAATTCATTTCTAACACTAAGTCTATAATTATAAAATTTAAAATTTGAAATATTACATTTTCCAAATTTACTTTTCATATTTGACATCCATCCAAAACCACCATTTGGATAAATAAGCGGATATGTCATAGGATCTGTATGTTTGCTAACTGTCGGTATACTAATTGATTTATCATACTTAGAGTAAATGACAATATCACGTTTAATAGGAGGCTGATCGTCTTCTCCAACATATACTATTGCAACTTCATTACAGGTAGATAAATTATATCTATTTTTATCCAAAATATTATTGCGGACAATAGACATAGTAACAGTTCTTGGAGTGCAATAGATTTTTGCACGTCATTGTAGTTCTTCTTCTTCTACTTTATGCATCATTTAACAGGCTTTAGCATAAGGGTCGATGTCTCTTATCAAGATATCTAAATGTTTTAATAATGTTAAATTTACATTAAACTCATTCCGTTTAATCGTTGCCATTTCATTATCTAAAATATATAATTGTCCATATTTACGTGCTTCATCTTTATTAGAATGTAACGCATATACATTATGGTAAATTTTTACACATATTCTAATAACTTGTGGTCCTTTACCCGGCAATGTATCAAAATTAACACTAAAATTTGCGAATGCTAAAGCATTATTGTACAACCTAACATTTCGTCGAAAATCAATAATTTCTTCCGTTAATTCAGTTGCTAAACGCTTTAATTGTTCTGGGTAAGGAGGATTTTCTAACAATTCTACTCCACCTTTATGACAACAATTGGGGAAATCGTTACTTTTAGTATATTCGGAAGCAAAATCTTCCGCTCGATAAACACATGTATTTGTCATGAAACTAATATGTAATTTTCAGATATGAGATTTTCATCGAAATATATATTTGCTGTGCAACCAATCAATTGCGAATTAATTTTTTCATTTAATATTTTTTTATTTGATTTCTTTAATTTTTTTTCTACTTTGCCCTTTATTGTTTTATCAGTAACTTTGTTCAATACAATATTATGATAGTTATTCTAATTATTATTATTGTAATTTCCATTATAATTGTTGCCTTTAATTTTTGATTATTTCCCACATAGCATGAAATATTTCAAAAAAAGATTACATGAAATATTTCAGTAAAATATTAAATTAGTGATGAACAAATATTTCTTCGAAATATTACAGTTTAAGAATATGAAATAATTCATTGAAATATTTCTGTAATATTGCTGCAACATTTCATGTTTTATTCCAAAAAAATTTCTGAATCCAACACTGAAATATTTGAGAAATATTACTGAATTATTTCTTGAAATGTTTCACATTAATATTTTACCAATCTTTCAAGAAACATTGCATGAAATATTCCTGTAATATTGAAGGAATATTTCATGTTTTATTCCTAACAATTTTTGAATCCAACACTGAAATATTTGAGAAATATTACTAAATTATTTCTTGAAATGTTTCATATTAATATTTCACCAATCTTTTAAGAAACATTGCATGAAATATTCCTGTAATATTAAAGGAATATTTCATGTTTTATTCCAAACAATTTTTGAATCCAACACTGAAATATTTAAGAAAGATTACTAAATTATTTCTTGAAATGTTTTACATTAATATTTCACCAATCTTTCAAGAAACATTGCATGAAATATTCCTGTAATATTAAAGGAATATTTCATGTTTTATTCCAAACAATTTTTGAATCCAACACTGAAATATTTGAGAAAGGTTACTAGATTATTTCTTGAAATGTTTCAGATCAATATTTCGCCAATCTTTCAAGAAACATTGCATGAAATATTCCTGTAATATTTAAGAAATATTTCATGTTTTATTCCAAACTATTTTTGAATCCAACACTGAAATATTTGAGAAATATTACTAAATTATTTCTTGAAATGTTTCAAATCAATATTTCGTAAATCTTTCAAGAAACATTTCATGAAATATTTCTGTAATATTGAAGGAACATTTCATGTTTTATTTCAAAAAATTTTTGAATCCAACACTGAAATATTTGAGAAAGGTTACTAGATTATTTCTTGAAATGTTTACGATCAATATTTCGCCAATCTTTCAAGAAACATTGCATGAAATATTCCTGTAATATTGAAGGAATATTTCATGTTTTATTCCAAACTATTTTTGAATCCAACACTGAAATATTTGAGAAAAATTACTAGATTATTTATTGAAATGTTTCACATTAATATTTCACCAATCTTTCAAGAAACATTGCATGAAATATTCCTGTAATATTGAAGGAATATTTCATGTTTTATTCCAAACTATTTTTGAATCCAACACTGAAATATTTGAGAAAAATTACTAGATTATTTATTGAAATGTTTCACATTAATATTTCACCAATCTTTCAAGAAACATTGCATGAAATATTCCTCTAATATTGAAGGAATATTTCATGTTTTATTCCAAACAATTTTTGAATCCAACACTGAAATATTTGAGAAAGGTTACTAGATTATTTCTTGAAATGTTTACGATCAATATTTCGCCAATCTTTCAAGAAACATTGCATGAAATATTCCTGTAATATTGAAGGAATATTTCATGTTTTATTCCAAACTATTTTTGAATCCAACACTGAAATACTTGAGAAAGGTTACTAGATTATTTCTTGAAATGTTTCAGATCAATATTTCGCCAATCTTTCAAGAAACATTGTATGAAATATTCCTGTAATATTGAAGGAATATTTCATGTTTTATTTCAAACTATTTTTAGATCTAACACCGAAATATTCGAGAAATATTACTAAATTATTTCTTGAAATGTTTCAAATCAATATTTCGCAAATCTTTCAAGAAACATTTCATGAAATATTTCTGTAATATTGAAGGAACATTTCATGTTTTATTTCGAAAAATTTTTCAATCTAACACTAAAATATTCAAAAATATTGTTACATTATTTCTTGAAATGTTTCAAATCAATATTTCACAAATCTTTCAAAAAACATTTCATGAAATATTCCTGCAATATTAAAGGAACATTTCATGTTTTATTTCAAAAATTTTTGAATCTGACACTGAAATATTCAAGAAATATTGTTACATTATTTCTTGAAATGTTTCAAATCAATATTTCGCAAATCTTTCAAGAAACATTTCATGAAATATTTCTGTTATATTTAAAAACATTTCATGAAGTATTTAAAAAAATGTATGAACATAACACTGAAATATCGAAGAAATATTGCTGCACTATTTCTTAAAATATTTCAAATCAATAATGCGCAAATTTTTCAAGAAATATTTCATGAAATATTTCTGTTATATTTAAAAACATTTCATGAAGTATTTGAAAAAATGTATGAACATAACACTGAAATATCGAAGAAATATTGCTGCACTATTTCTTAAAATATTTCAAATCAATAATGCGCAAATTTTTCAAGAAATATTTCATGAAATATTTCTGTCAAATTCCAGAAATATTTCATGGAGTATTCCGAAAAATTTATGAATATAACAGTGAAATATTGGAGAAATATTGTTTAAATATTTGTAGTTCTCTTGCGTTTGTAGCAATTCTTCCATCTTGCCAGCAGGTGGCTACTTGATTATATTTTCATTTGATCGTAAATGTGATTGGCAAACTCTCGCAAGTGGTGGGACGCTCTCTCGTTTAGTATATAAGACCGAAAATTCTTGATACAAATAAATAAGCGCTTAAAGTATAAATAACAAATAAATGTATAAGTATCTAATATGGTTTGAGATGCAACTCTTACAAAATCAAAAATAATATCTGATAGAATTTTTCATCAATATTACAAATCAGTATTTCATGAAAGATTCCAAAAATATTTCCGAAAGGGTTAATAATCCTCTATGAATACTTTAGTTAAACTGATGGGCAATCTTTCAACAATAAAACATATCAATATTACATGAAAGATTTCTGAAATATTTCCGAAACATTTTTTGAGAGATTCATAATTTTTTATGAATCCTTCAATAACATATTTTAGCAATCTTTCAACAATGTTACAAAGCAATATTTCATGAAAGATTTTAGAAATATTTCAGAAACATTTCTTGAAAGATTCATAATCTTTTATGAATCCTTTAATAAAATATTTCTGCAATCTTTCAACAATGTTACAAAGCAATATTTCATGAAAGATTTTAGAAATATTTCAGAAACCTTTCTTGAAAGATTCATAATCTTTTATGAATCCTTTAATAAAATATTTCTGCAATCTTTCAACAATCTTACAAATCAACATTTCATGAAAGATTTCAGAAATATTTCAGAAACATTTCTTGAAAGATTCATAATCTCACATGAATCTTGCGGTCAAATATTGCTACAATCTTTCAACAATATTACAAATTAATATTTTACAAAATAATGAAAGAATGTTACAGAAACATTACATGAAATATTTCAAATCAATCTTCTAGAAGGACATATCAATATTTCAGAAATATTTCTTATCAATATTTCTGTTTTATTCCGAATCTTTCAATGAAATATTTCAGAAATATTTCAGAAATATTTCATGCTATGTGGGTTACACTTAATAAACAATGTCTTTAATTTATAAGAATCATATTTATGTTTTCGCTTTTTTTCATTTATTGGTTTATTTATTATAGTATCATTATTAACATGTTTATTGTCATCAATTTCTATTTGTTTACACCTTGTGCGTAATTATTTTAATTGGTAACAATTATTTTTTACTTGTATTTTTTTAATAATATCGGCATTTTCCAATTTTTGATTTTTAATTTGTGCCATTCTCTCATATTCATTATATTGTTCACTAATAACTCTTCTATAAGTCTCTTTTTTGCGTAATTTTTCTTTTTCGTGCAATTTCTCAATTTATTAGTATCACTATTTTCAAATGATTTTATTTTTTATATCTTAATATTTTCAATTTTTTTTATATTAATTTGGTTGTTCTTCTCTCATTTTTATGTAAGCTTTTTTCTTACGTTTAACTTTATTTGTACGTATTTGTTCCATTTTATCAGTACCCTTTTTTATCTTTGATTTCATTTTTGTTATTTTAGTATTTTTAATTTTTCTTTATATTTATTGGGTTTTTTTTTTTAATTTTTATTTTATCTTCTTTTTTACGTGGAGCTTCATTCACACGTATTTGTACCAATTAATCAATACTCATTTTTTCTTTGAATTTAAATTTTGTTATCTTAGTATTTTCTAATTTCACTTCGTATCTATTTAGAATTTTTTCTTTAATTTTCATATGAGCTTCTTTCTTACGTGAAGCCTTATTTGCACGTATTTTTTCCAATTTATCAGTACTCATTGTTTCCTTGAATTTCAATTTTGTTATCTTAGCATCTTCTAATTTTTCTTCATATTTTTTTGGTTGTTTTTTTTTAATTTTTATATAAGCTTATTTCCTGCGTAAAGTCTCATTCGCACGTATTCGTTGAAATTTATCAGTACTCATTGTTTCCTTGAATTGCCATTTTGTTGTCTTAGTATTTTCTAATTTCTGTTTATATTTATTTGGTTATCCTTTTTTCATTTTCATATAAGCTTTTTTTTTACGGAAAGTTTCTTGAACTCGTCTTAGTTCTAATTTATCATTACTTTTTTTTTGCATTTCCATAATAATGTCTTTTTCTGAAATTTTTTTATATTAATGTGATTGTTCTGTTACCATTTTCCTATTAACGGGATGTCGGAACTGCAGCGATTGAGTTTTGCTTTTTTTATTTTATCAATATTTTATTTAATTTATAAATTAAACAAATATAATGTCTTGTCCGTACTAAAGCTATATTAATAAAATAATTTTTGCTAAAATAAAAAATCATTTGGACTTGTTATTTTTTTATGAGCTTGGATTAGAAATTAGATATCCAACTCGATTAACCTAACCATAAAATACGGTGCATTGAAAGTTTTTATTATAACTTTATATGTATAATATTTTGTTGGATTTCTTGAGTTGTCCTCACTAGAGTTTAATTTTACAAATTTTTACTTTGTAGCAAAAAAACTCGATTAAACGCATCGTTTATCTATAAGCTGGGATTGGAAATATTATTAGAAGGCGGGCAGCTTTGTCATGCTCTTAAGTCCTATTACAAATAAAGCTTCTTTTTCATTTATTTCTTTTGATTCTTTTTTTCCTTCATTTAATTTAATCTTAACTGTCCTAATTTTACTATCGTTATAATTTAAGTGGATATCATCGATTCCCATTATATCATTATCTGGTTTTAAAAAATTTGTATCTGAAACGTCATTGTCAATTTCCATCAAAATTGTTTCCTGATTTGAATTCTTTTGTTTACGATACATTTCCATGATCTTTTCTTGTTCTACCAATAAATGCGTTAGTGAGTTTTTTTCTAATAGTTCAAGCTCGGCGGAATCTAAATTAAATGGTATTTGATTTAGACGTTGCTCATGACAAAAACTCCTGTTTATCATGTCCGTTGGATTATCGTAATTATTATTTGTATTATTATAATTTTGTAAAACTGGAAACATTCTTATTTGTTGCATTTTAAAAATTCTTGATAAAGTAATCGCATTTGAGAAAAATCAGATCTTAAACAACATGGACCTAAATTATAAAGTATTGCAACAGCAAAAACAATTGCAAAAACGCCACAATTATAATTATTTGTTTGTGATTGTACTGTTTCGAATACTATGCTCAATTCTAATTGGTTGGGAAATAATCTGTTTATATAAATCTTATGCTCATCTTATAGATATTTGAGATTTAAACTGTCATATATATGAATCACCTTATGATTATAATACACACAAATCCGGTGACCCTTTTTTAAATTTCAGGAAAATAATAACTGTATTAATTCTCCATCAATTGGTACTGAATTAATATATTATGGTCTTTGAATTAGTGAAGTTAATTGCATGTTGAATGATGTGCACCATTTTGAAATATTATTAAATTCTAATACATGAATATTAGTTAACATAAAAGCAATTTAACTATACAATCCCTGTCCCTTAACAATCAATTCATCTTTCTCAGTCAAAACCATTATTGAAAATCTAAATTCTTTTCAGAATTTTAATTCATTTTTAATGAACTCTTTTTAAAGATATTCACAAAAGAATTGTTTTTATATTAAGTAATTTAATTTACTGTCTTTCTACTTTAAAAGCTGAAAAATAAAAGAAATTATGAAAAATGCCATGAATTAATTGTTATATGATAAATAAATAATAATAAAATTTGTAAAAATAATATAACGATAAAAAATGGTAATTTCCGGCAATTATACATTTATGTATATATGGGACATTTTACACCAACTGAAAGAGCAAAAAAAATAAAAATTGCTGAAACTCTGAGAATATATTCTGTTGGTTGCCCAAAATGTGTAAAAAAATTTTCAAGAATTTAGATTGGAAGGATCAAGAGCCATAGATCCTTGAAATTTAGAAATTTTTGGAAAAGTACCAATTTTACGGTTTTTTTCTGAAAATCTTGATGTTTTAAAGAGAAATTCATAAGAATACATCTTGTTGCAAATGAAAAGGAAAGTTAGCATAAAATTTTACAGACCTAAATTTCGAAGTTTTCTATTGGTTCTTACATGTATTACATAGTAATTGAAATTACTCATTGTTTGCCACTTCAGAAATTGCTTTTTGAGGGCTTATATTCTTCTATTTTTTATTAACTTAAATTTTGATGATTTTCCAAATTTCAAGGAGCTATAGCTCTTGATCCTTGAAATCTAAATCCTTGAAATTTTTTTACATATTTTGGGTAATAAAAAAAATATATTCTTAGAGTTTCAGGGATTTTTATTTTTCTTCACTTCCAGTTGGTGTGAAATGTCGTATATATATATAATAAATCATGAAAAAAATTTTGTTGTAAAAAGAACTAAAATGAAAATTATTTAGAGTTATTTCTAATAATTGTATTCTATAATTTATTTACAGTTATTTACGGATATGTGCAGTATCTACATTTAAAAAATGTATAAATGATAATAAACAATCATTATTTATCTCCAGCCTAACGCTTTTTTATTGTTATTTATAGTTTTCAATATTTTCTTATAATCATTTGTTTATTCACAGTATTATTCTACTTTTAAATAATAATTTTTATACAAGGTGATGAAATGTTTTACTATAAGATAATATATATACATGTTGCATATCACAAAAAAATTCCAACATCAAAACTAATTCTCTAATGTAAAGAATAAAAAATTAAATTAATAGAATTTTTAAATTTTGATATGGTAATACTTTTAATAATTAACTTTTTAATAACTTTGAATATTGGTAAATTTCTTAAATAACTTGTGGAATTGAATGCTAATTAAATTTAGTTTTAACATGAAGATAATTAAGGACGTGTCAAATGGACAGTACACTTGCGCCCATAAATATTGACTATTTTTCCATTGTATTTCAAAATTTTAAATAAAGAGATGTATTAACATATAGGATGTATCACAAAGATTATTTAGTTAAGTTTTTAAATAAATCTATTCATTAGTTATGGAGGAGTTTGGGTTCCAATATTATTTACTAATATTTTTCTATTTGGCATCAGAAATCTAAATATCTTGAAAACTAATGATTAGAAAAATTTGAAAATTTAAATAAATAATCATCATGGTACATACTACAAGTTAATACATTCCTTTTATGGAAATTCAACAATAGAATGGGAAGACAGTTACATATGACAGTTAATTTTTATATTTTCTTATAGTAAAATATAATCAAACTTAGACAACAAATTCAACATAATGAAATAATTGTACTTTCAATGATCATTTTTAATACAAATTTTAGAGTGATATTACAGAATATTATTTTTTTCCGCATTTATAATAAGTGTTTCGCAAATAATAAGTAATTTTTTTTTAAATGTTTACTTTTTTAGGGGAAATTTTCCTTCTATCTAAACAGTTCATAAATATAAATTCATAATTACAGACATAATCAGAAAAAATTATTCATATTTCATATATTTTTTTATCTTTATAATTGACTATAAAAAAAAAATTAATATCAATTAATAATTTTTTTAAAGTGTATTCCATAAAAATTATGTTCAATCGATATTAAAAGAAATATTTTTTTATCATGTAATGATAATTTTTCAAATGAGGTTATTTGATGTATATTAAAAATTAATATGTTTCTCTTATTAAAAATATTATTGCTTTAATGAAATGAATTTTAATATGTTTAATTGCTAACAATTTTTATATAAATGACAATTCAATTAAATACAAACACGTGTACAAATGAAAATGTAATTAAGGTAGATATAATTTTAATACATTAATATGTAATTTTAATATATTTAATTGTTAACAATTCTTATATAAATGACAATTCATTTAAATACTAGCATGTGTACAAATGAAAATGTAATTAAGGTTTAGATTAGATTAGATACTGTTTTATTTTGTATTATAATTACAAAAAGAGCGTGTAAAATTACAAATAAAGTTGTAATACATGAAATACTTGAAATAATCTTGTAAATATAAAATTAAAATAGTACAGTATGATATCACAGTCATAAAACATAATATAGATAATAATACTGTAATAGTAAGTCAATAAATGAGGTTAAATGTATGTTATTTATCAAAAATTGTTAACAAGTAACTTTTTAAATAATATATTTTCATGAAAACTAATTTAAATACTTTATTCTCTGAATGATAACTAAATAAAATTTTTATTTAATAAATTTAGTTATACAATTATAAATATATAATATTTATATAACTGTTCATCAAATAAAATTTTTATTTAATAAATTTAGTTATACAATTATAAATATATAATATTTATATAACTGTTCATCAAATAAAATTATTATTTTTTTAATATATATATTAAAATAATAATTATTACAATAGATTGTAGTTAAATAAAAATGTTTATTTTAATAATTATAGCGTTGAAATTTATTTTGATAGAAATCCCTAGTGGAAATCGAATCTGTGAATAACTGGGAATAACTGTGAATAACTGGGAATAACTGTTATAAACTGTTCAGTTTGAGACAGGAATAACAGTTATTCCCAGTTATTCCCAGTTATTCACAGTTATTCACAGTTATTCCCAGTTATTTACAGTTTAGTTTAAAAATAATTTGAAAAATATAAATTTGAAAAAATGAAAAAAATATATTTTTTTTTTATTTTTTTTTCTGTTATAAATATATTTGGGAATAACTGTTATTCGTACCTCTGTTTTTTCAAATTATTTTTAAGCTATAAACTGTGAATAACTGGGAATAACTGGGAATAACTGGGAATAACTGGGAATAACTGGGAATAACTGTTATTCCTGTCTCAAACTGAACAGTTTATAACAGTTATTCCCAGTTATTCACAGTTGTTCCCAGTTATTTCCAGTTATTTCCAGTTATTCCCAGTTATTCACAGATTCGATTTCCACTAGGGATGTTATTTGATTGATATTTAAAGTATTACTTTAAGAGGAGGTCACGTATCTCTGTCCTTTTCTAATAAAAAAATTGAGTTTTTTACAGAAACTAATAACTTTAGCAAAAAATGAAGAGAAAGCCGCATCTCGTATAAAAAAAAGCAATATTTTCTTTGATAAGAAAGAATTAATTTTATTGCTTTGTTTTCTAGAAAACCTTGAAAAACTTAAATCATAGAGGTTAGGGTGGACGATTTGGTTTTTCAAGGTTTTCTTGAGAACGAAGCAATAAAATTAATTTTTTCTTATCAAAGAAAACATTGCTTTTTTCCATACAAGGTGCGGCTTTCTCTTCATTTTTTGCTAAAGTTATTAGTTTTTGTAAAAAAATCATTTCTTTGATTAGAAAAGGACAGAGATACGCGACCTCCTCTTAACTATATTTGAAAAGTTACCTGTCATCAATGAAAAAATATTAAATTTTTTAAATTAATATTCTATTAATATCAAGAATTTTCTAAAAATTATAATATTTATGATATGCAAACCTTACTTGTGATACATACACTTTTTAATATTTGTATCTCATTAATATTTTATATTAGATGTCAAAAGGATTGTTAAGTAATTGCAAATAGTTATTTTATTATTCTGAAATATTTAAATTTAAAATTAACCAAAAATGTGTATTTTAATCTTATGGTTTTTTAAATTTAAATTTCGTATTTCATATGTATACTAGCTCGCCACAGCGACCCTTTGGGCCGCTGTGACTCGCACTTCGGTCTTTTCAGAGCTTCACTTCGTTCAGCTCTGAAATGACCTCGGGCCTTGCACCGCGAAGCGATGCAAGGCATGCAAAAAGCTTCGCTTCTTGCATATAAGGCACGACCGTAAACGCTCGCGCTTTACACTCGCTATTTAATATTCAAAAAATATTAAAACAAAACATTTACAAACGCAAAAGCATTAAATGTTAATCTTATTTCTTTTTTCATTGTATTTTTTACCGCAACTTTCAACAGGAGGTTTGAATTTATTGTATTTATTTAAAAAAACAAATTTATAATTATTTAAATTTTTCTTGTGAATTAAGTTGATTGATTTCGAAGAAATTTATGTTATGTGGAAAAGATATATTTTCATGTATATTTTTTAGAGCTTTGAATAGGATAATCTATCAAAAGTTACAAGTAAAAAAAATTATTTTATAGTTCAGTAGCTTAAAAGTATAGTTTTGTATAAAGTTTTTATTTGATCTGAATCATTCCGAAGGATGATGATTCGAAACAATAATACAAATAAATATTAGCAGAAAAAAAAAATCGTTTGAGTGGTTGTAAAACAGTTATCCCTTTAGAGGTTGAAAAAATGATTTTTTGGTGATAACTTGAATAAAACGAATTTTGAAAAAAAGTATATTAAATAAAATTTATAGAAAAAAATAAAATTCATCTTTTTAGTTTCATATATATATATTTTTTTAGATAATATTTATCAAATTATCATTAAAAAGCCTTTAATTTTAACATTTTTCATGAACAATTTGAAAAATATTAACTTTAGAGAAAAATGTATAATATAAAAATCATTTATTTTTTTATATTCTATAACTTTTATTTGATATACATTTTTTTAAAAAAATCGTATTTTTCAAGTTATCACCAATAATCCATTTTTTTGACGATTTAAAAGGCGCCTATTTAAAAATGCTTTTAACGATTTTTTTCAAAATTGGAACGTTTACTTATGTTATTATTTAAAATAATTCCCTGTTCGAATTATTTAAATCGGATAAAAATTCGTCGAGATAATTCATAAACTTGATTTCTCACACTCATACATCCATACATACATTTTAAGGAAGCCTCGTAATAGTCTAATTCTGCTATAAAAATAAGTTTTTAATCATAAAATAACATATTCTAAAGGGTTATATTTTTCGCGATGTCGAAAATATAAGGCACTTCCGTATAGCGGTCGTGCCTAAAAATACATTTGTGAAGATATTTTTATTAGAAATGAACACAAAATTTTTTTAAGCATGTTTCACGTAAAAATTAATTTCATAAATCCAATTCATGGTCATATATTAAGGTCTAGAAATTATAGTCGTTACTCAGTTCCCAGTTCTCAGTTTATTTATATCAAATATCGTACTATCTTTGTTTTTCTTATGGAAGTAGAGTGAGAAATAGTCACTTGAAGGAATAAATTATACGCTTTTTTACTTTAAGCACATGTGTACATATATTTTTATATTATGTTTCATCAAATTATTTTCAATTTTATTTAGTACTTAAAATTAATTTAAATTAATCAAGTCTTATTTATTTAAAATTAGTCATTTATACATAATAATATAATAAAAGAAAATTCAACCGAGCGACGTTAGGAGCGAAAAACTTCCATATAATTAATTCCTATTAACGTAAAACTCATTAAAATGTGTAACAATTTTCAACAGTTGATAAATATAATGTAAATCATATAATATATATATATCAATTTTAAATTACTAATAATTAATTTAAAACTCAAAAGTAACTATTTTAAAACGGAATATGGAAGATAAACATGTATCGTTTTATTCCTTAAATATCACGAATCAAAATATTAATTATTAGTAATTTTAAAGTGTTATATATTATGTAAATAATTCTATATTTAATAATTTTTAATTCTAGTGTGATAACCGCAATCGAAGGTTTTAATTTCGATATTGGAACATCTAATTTTATAGTAACTTTCGTAAACTACAAAACGATGTTATTTTTTAGGGTGGATAACTGGCGCAATGTTATCCTAGTTTTTGAGTCACTGCCTAGCAGTAAAACTCGGGTATTAAGTTCCCGTCAGTCAACGTATTCTGTATTTTAATTATTTAGGACGCATATATTAATTCCGTTTTTTATTTTCGGAAAAACTAATCAAATTTTATTATGAAATTTTTATTTTAGTTACTTTTGTTTATTCATTCAGTTATTAAAGATTAATATATAAAAAGAAACGCAAAGGAAAAAAAATATTTTTAATATTTTGTAAATTGAAATTATGCGAATTTATTTTATGAATAAATGTGTTAGTTCCTTAACTTTCTTATTTAACCCTTTGAGGGGCACATTTTTCTGTAAAAAAACGGGTTTTTTGAGATTAATTGTTTATAACAAATACTTCAATTAATGAATATTTGCAATTTCTCTATAAAATCTAATAAATCAGGTATTCAAGAGTTCAAAAAGTCTTATAGATGTCTTAAAAAGGCATATACGTTTTAGAAATACGGAAAAATCCAAAACCAAATAGGTGGGACAAATACGTACCACTGCCCCTAAAGGGTTAATTGATAAAATTACATTTCGTTCTAAAAGTCATTAATAACCGAGTCTCTCGTGAAGTGACCGGGCTATTTTAGAATGGCTTTCCTAATTAGACTTTTTTTTGTTTGCTACCTATCGCACGTTACCAATTTTATTCGCAAAGGTCTCTCCTTAAGTGACCAGAGCAAACAAAAGTGTAACAAGATTTATGAAAATGTGTTATGAAAATTTTAATAGATAGAATTAAATAAAAGTAACTTTTGTCGAAACTAATGAGTCAATAATAACTTAGTCTCTCCTGAAGTGACCGAGTTATTTTTGCATGACTCGCCTATTCGTTTTTATTTTTGTAACTACCCTACGCGTTATAATTTAAATTCATAAAGGTCTCTCCTTAAGTGACCAGAATAAATCGAAATTATAAGACTGCTTTTAATTTTATTATTTTTTCCTTGGGTATGTCCGTCCCAAAAATAATTATAAATGCGTTGAAATGTATGTTTGTGCTAGTTAGTCTTGCTTATGTTTCTTTTATTTTATTTTCTTTTTCATGAAAATTTTTTTTTTATATTTAACAAATTAATATACAATTTCTTTTAAAAAAGAAATTTTCCTTTTATCAATCAAAAATTCTTTGAATTTATTTTATATAAATGAAAAGAATAAAAAGTCTACGTCTTCTTTATTTCTATTTTAAAGAAGAGAAAAATTTATAGCAACCAAACAAAAGTCTCTCCCGAAGTGACCAATGTTCAGCTGATATAAAGTTTTCTATAAAGTTAGAAAATACTCGGTCTCTCGTGAAGTGACCAAAAATATTTTCAAACTCTGTAATTCTTCCTTTTCAAGAAATCCAAAAGATAAAATAATATACGAAAACAAGTAAATAAAAATTTTATTTAAAGGTGTAAAAATACTATTTAGAAAAAAAAGTTCGAAATTATTAACTGATTGCCCTTTTGGCATAAAAAATTAAGTACTAACCAACAAGTAATATTATAGTCTCTCGTGAAGTGACCGTAAATTAATTTGTTTGGTTAGTTTATGTTTTCTTTTCTTAGAATTTTTCTTTGATTGTACAATTATTTACGTTATAAAAATTACTTACTCTTAAGGGAAATGAAGGCAACTCCTTTTTTAAAAATAAGAAGATGTTAATTAAATTTAAAGTTATTTATTCAATAAAAAAAACTGATACAAAATTAACGAATATATTTTTTGGATTTATTTACTATTTAAAATTTTAAATCTAAATCAAATCGAGTTACGAAAGAAAAGTAAAAATTTTGAATATCTTTTAGGTTACAATAAGTAAGACTCTGTTCTGAGAGAAAACTCAAACAGTAAATCAAAAAAAGATGAGAAAAACCTCTAAGTTATTTTGAGAAAAGTAAAAATGAGTAAAAAAAATTCTAAGTTGAATTTTAAACGTTAAGTTTTTAGAGCAAAAAAATCTGAGTTTGATCTCGAGAAGTGAACTCGAGCAAGAAAAATTAAGGAGTGTGTGTACATCGGTCGGTCAGGCCCTTTTTATACCTAAACAACTAACACTGTAGCATGCTAATAGATAATCTACAAAATTATCTAACAATTTTCTCCAATTAGAGAAAATTGTTTTTCTAACGCTTTTTTACATGATTTCTATTGGCCTTTTCTTAAGAGGTCAGAGAGGGACCTTAAACCCTCCCAAAATTTGAACCTTGGCCTTGAGTAATGTATAAGACAAAGAGAGAAATTAGGGTATAGAAGTTTTTCTTGCAGCCGAGGGGGTATATCTGGAAAGATATGCCATTTCCCTTAGAGAAGCCCTATTTTGTCTCTGGATCTTTTACAATTTTTCTTAAATTGTTTAAAATCATTATAAATCGTTATTAACTAATTACTGTCTAAATTAAATATCTCTATAATATTGCAATTAAAATTCTCTTTGTAATGATATAAAATATGCCTATTTTTGCTAGAATTTAACGGTTTAAAAAAAGAGAAATTGATATAATATTTCTTTTGTTATTTAATTTTACTTGCAATATTATTCGACATATACGTAAAATTACAGTTTCTTACGAATCGCCATTGCTAATAATTTTTATTTTTATTTCTTTTTAATTTTTTCTTCTTTTGTTTTTTCGTTCTTTAAATTCTCTCTTAAATTAATTGTAATTATTTCTATTGCTATTTAAAAGGGAAACAATTCTGACCGAATAATAATAAGATTAAAAAAATCATTTTATTTAAAAAATTAAAATAAAATTTAAAAATGAAAGAACGCTTGCAGGACCGTACATCTAAAGAAGAGAGGTTTATAGCTTGCAGATGTGTATGTTACAAGTGTGTGCATCCTTAAAGAAATCAAGGAAAGAAGTTAAAAGAGAAATATTATTTGAGGCTAGAATTGTTTCCCTTTATTAACTCAATATTGTATATTTTTTTTCTTTTTCTTTATATAAAAATAATGATTAAAAACATATGAAAATTATTTATCAAAAACCTTTTATGCATCTAATTTTTTTAATATTAAAATTCGCTATAATGTGCGTATATTAATTAATGTATCTTAATTACTATTAAATCTATTTCTTTATGATTGTGATTAAAAGTAAATTATTTTTGTAAATATTTGGAATTGAAATTATAAAATTTTCGTCGCGTAGAAAAGAAAAGTTTGGTTTTAGTTTCTATGTGACATGTGTATACATACATTTATATATATATTTATGTCGTCGTAGGCCGTATTCGGTGGAATACCTATAGACCACGCTAAATTTGTATAGGCCTTGCATACGTTCATGCTAATATCTCGACGATATTCTCTCTGTCAATACTCCCTTAGGGAGTATTGACAGCTCTATACTCCCTAAGGGAGTATTGACAGATCGAGATATCACATAGCATGGCCGTATATGACGCGAGTGACATCGATTCGTAGGTTAGTGAAAACAAAAGAATGTCGTTAGATATGTCAATGTTCATACAAATTCATATAAAATCTTAACTTTACAGAATGTTTTGTTTGAACAAATTTTCAAAGTTAAACAGTTAATAAGTAAAATAAATAAGTAAATAATGACATTATTTACTTTTTTTTAATAAAACATATATCATTAATTTTAAAAAATCATTTTTATAGTTCCTCATACGGCCTACCAACGACATAAACTTATCTACATGTAACTTGGGAGTACGAAGGATTCTGAATCAGGCTTGACTAAAGTGTTTGTCGCTTGAGCAGCAGGGAGTCTCGGGCGCGCTTCGCGCGCCCTCGACCAACTGCTACTCAAGCGACAAACACTTTAGTCTCGCCTGTATTCATCCTTCGTACTCCCAAGTTACGTATATAACTAATATATATATATATATATATATATATATATATATATATATATATATATCCTTGAACGGTCTTCGTATCTGTTCGGTTTAGGAATTTTTATAGCTTTCAGCTGTACCGATAACTAAGTGCATGTTCGTTTTTTTCTTCATCTTCGGAAAAATAAGATGACAACTATGAGAAAATAATTTTTAAATGTTTTGTATTTTGATAGAATTAAAAATATTTTATTTAATAGAGATTTTTATTATTCCTTTTACGTATAAACAGATCGTTCGGTTTTTACTTAGACGACCTAAGTACTTTCCTATTATTATTGGACTTAAATAATAAAAATTAAATTTCGCATGAATGTAAAGTATAAAAAAATTAAATTGTTTGATCCGATTATGTATATAAATGTTTATGTCCTCGTAGGCCGTATTCGTGTCAGTATGTAAAGAGCATGCTAAATTTGTATTGGCATCCCATATGTCTCAGACGCGCTCCTCGACTTATTGCAAAAATTATATGTCTTCCTGAGACATATTGAGACTCAATATGTCTCAGGAGAAATCAATATGGCATCACCGATCCTACTATGTTTCGTTCAATATGTCAAAGAGCAATCATATTGAACGTAGGTTAGTGAAAAAAAATGACTCGCGCTTCGACAGCAGCTATACTCATTACAAAATGTCAATCTAAGAAACAAAAGAAAAAATCAATAGAACTAAAATTTAATTTTAAAAGTATTGAAAAAAAGATTAATATTTTCAACTAATAAGTTATATTTCCTCATACGGCCTACTTCGGACATAAAATCATCTATGTCCTTTGGCCGTTTATTCAGGTGGAATCTGAATCTCGAACAATGTTTGCCGCTTGAGCAGAAATCTACCTCGGGCGCGCTTCGCGCGCCCTCGGCAATTTCAGCTCAAGCGACAAACATTGTCCTCGATTCATATTCCACCTGAATACGGCCAAAGGACATATATAACTATTATGTCGTCGTAGGCCGTATTCGGTAGAATACCTATAGACCACGCTAAATTTGTATAGGCATTGCATACGTTCATGCTAATATCTCGACGATATTTTCCCTTAGGGAGTATTGACAGATCTATACTCCCTAAGGGAGTATTGACAGATCGAGATATCACACAGCATGATCGTATATGACGCGAGTGACATCGATTCGTAGGTTAGTGAAAACAAAAGAATGTCGTTATATATGTCAATGCTCATACAAATTCATATAAAATCTTAACTTTACAGAATATTTTGTTTAAACAAATTTTCAAAGTTAAACAGTTAATAAGTAAAATAAATAAGTAAATAATGACATTATTTACTTTTTTTTTGATAAAACATATATCATTAATTTTAAAAAATCATTTTTATAGTTCCTCATACGGCCTACCAACGACATAAACTTATCTACGTAACTTGGGAGTACGAAGGATTCTGAATCCAGGTTTGACTAAAGTGTTTGTCGCTTGAGCAGCAGTCAGTCTCGGGCGCGCTTCGCGCGCCCTCGACCAACTGCTAATCAAGCGACAAACACTTTAGCCTCGCCTGTATTCATCCTTTGTACTCCCAAGTTACGTATATAACTAATATATACTTTGTTTGCATAGTTGGATATATCCACCTATATATAGTTATGGCCGTACATATATATATATATATATATATATATATATATATATACGTGTGTATATAAGTGCATATACTCTTGCCGAGCTGACCCGCCTACGGTGCATACACGCTCAAGAGCTTCGGCTCCTAAGTCTTTTATTGCCGTTTGCTTCCCTTTTTTTGGGGTTTTCCCTTTTATTAGTATTACTAAAAATTTCTTAATTTATAAAATAATTTCAAAAATTTTCTCATTAGATGTGTTTGACATTACACTAGTAATAGGAAAAGCCGCCCGAAAAGAGATAAATAATTACATTTTCTGCGAAATATTGCCCTTGAATCGAGTAGGTGAAATATCAGTCTTAGTACCAAAAAAAAGACAGTAAGCATCGCAAATTTATGCTCTCACTTCATAATATAATAGTACCAGCATTGGTCCCTAAAATTCAAGCTGTAATACTAATTGAAATTATATCGCCTTCTCTTTTTTCAAGTACCTTAGTACATAAATTAGATATACTTGATTTAGAACCTATTTTAACAATACTTTCCTTTCTCCGTGTAGTTGTTAGTCCTAGTATTACTTAGTTTAAACGTCAAATACTGTTTTCGATTATTTCATGGTTCGTTATTGAAATACGTGATTAAAAAGAATGAATTCCTATTATATTTTTTTATTGATGCTAATGCAATTTAGTAGAACAAATTCTTAATTCATCATCATATAAATTGTATTTAAACAATTTTTATGCGTATTGTAACTTTAATTATTCT